>BQKZ01001265.1:89248-108702 GCA_036244855.1 Temnopleurus reevesii | reverse complement strand
AACAAAGTATGTTCTATTATCTTCCGTAATAAGTTCAAGACTTTCATACATTCTTACATTGCTAGACCCTTGATCACAGACTGCAATTGTGTTCGGATACACTTTCATAGGCACTCGATGTAGTCAAGAGTGGATGGGGTCTATTAAGTTTCAAAGGAACACTCTGTCGCAAGTGTGAACGCTGCATGAAGTCCGATCCAAAGGCCACCAGCTATTGAGTCACTTCTTTCTGAAATACATGCAGCAGAAGCACTTCAATCTGAAACAGCTTGTTGAATAAACCTATTTTTTTTGTTTTTAAAGAATTTATTGTTCAATCACAAACAAAATCACATTCAAACGATAAAAATGCAACAAATCAAATTGTGAATGACATTTTGTATAATGAAAAAAAAAAACACTACATCAACAGAAAAAAAAATATATCTGCTTTATAACCAAACTCTTCGTCTGAATGCTCCGTCAGATGAATTGAACCTGGTCGCTGAAATTCTGCTCGGCGAGAACGTGAGCTAGAGTCGGTATGAAATGTCTCGGTGGCGTTTGCAAGATAGTCTTTCCCTATCACTGACGGAACGAGGATCGGTCTGTGGAGATTTGGAGCCCGCGAAATAGTAGCCGGTGGAGCCGAGCGAGGGCTAGGAAATCCGCCCGCCCCAGCGGGGAGAGAACCAGACGGTGGGGGAGATGGAGACTTGTGAGTCGAAGATTGAATCCAGCTGGGGAGGCCAGTCGAATCACCCTCCCGAGAGGGTAGGGGCCCCGAAGCTGACAGGCGAAAAAAAGTTTGCGTTCCTTTGAGATCTGTCGAACGCTCCGGGTTACTGCTGGGGGGGATCATGGCAGATTGAGTTTGAAGAGCGGCTTGAAAGGCTTGAAGCATGAAGAGTGCCGCCGAAGTACTATCAAATTGCGGTTAAGGGCCTTTGGAGGTCTGGACAGATTCCAAATTCGGCCGTGAAACGAAGTTTTGAGGGTCCAGGGACGGGTTGCCGGTGGGAGTATTAGCACCGGGAGGTAAGGACATGGGGGAACCCTTTCAACTGCCGCCCCTGAGGGTGCCTCCGCTGATCGGACGTTTTTGGAAACGGTTCTTGGTGGAGGCGGGGGGCTTTGAAGATCTTGAAGAGGAACCTTCCGAAGACGAGCTGGAATTTCTGGCAGTCGAATTCGTCTTAATTTCGCACCCGTTCGGATCCAAAGAGTGGCTTTTACTTTTCTTTGATTTGAGCTCGAGGAGGCGGGCGACGAATATCGCTTCCTGGAGGTTGAAGGTGTCTCCGCCACGGAAGAGTGACGGCCTGGCTCCGCGGGGAAGATCGAGGCGGCGAGCCGTTGCGCGAAGGTATGGCGCAAACGAGATCGAAAACTTGATATAAGATAAAAACGGATTAAACTACCAGTAATCAACATCGAAAGTAGCAGATAAAAAATACATTTAGGTCACCACACAAGCAATAATACACTTCAATCACACATGCAAAATTCGTAGGTAGGGAAAAAAGACTTAGCTCTGGACGGCACTGCTGCTCGAGACAGGGTCGGCAAGAAAAGAGGCATTTTGTATATATATAATGAAAAAAAACCCGCTACTTCAACAGAAAAGAAAATATATCAACTTGAAATCAATAGAATTATACAAAATTATAAGAAAGTCAGTCAATTCTTAAGGGCTCATTCCAGCAAAGAAGAAACTATCCCACTTGCCAAGATGTGTCCCAAAATTATTTCTCTTGTATGCAATTTTATTTTCTTTATGAACTAGTCTGCCAAGATTGAAGGGTATTAATTGCAAGTATGCCAGTGTATATACATTATCAAAGCTCTTCAATATGGAGTCATTGATGTGTGTTGGATCTTCCAGAACTACTCCCTAACAGTAAAGTTTCAATGCGTCTAACTGCTCTAGTATCCTATAGATCTACACAACCCTTGTAACATAACCATCTAGTCTGGCCCAGACCCAAGTGTACTTGAGGGATAGCTTGCTGTGCAACTGAGCGACCTCAGCCTTCAATGGCCTCTTTTTGTCGTCCAAGTCAGATGCTTCTTTCGTACTCATCAACCGTGCTTCACCATTCTTCTGTGGAATCATCTATTTTTATTAATTTCTGACGGTGATCCAGGATATCAATACCTTCCGATATCTTAGCCACAGCTTCAGCTCGGTTGGATGGGTTTTCATCTTTCAGCAAAGCATCTGCTTCTTTATAAAGCTTCCTGGTAACTTTCACATTGACTTTGTACATACATATCTATTCAACCTCCATGTATTTTTATGCTCAACCTGTTAACCATCTTTCAGAGTGTATTTTTTCATACACAATGTCCAAACTTTAATATTTATTGTCTCCTCCTATGTTTTTGATGACATGTTGGATGCAATCTGGCATGCTTGAGATGAGAGCTGGGCAGTAATCTAGTGAGATATCTTTTACCCAGACTTCTCGTATAGCTCTCTTGAGCGCATCAACACTTGATGGTTGTTTTTTGGCAACTTTGTCCTTTGTCGTTGGGTTTCTGATCAGGGCTGTTCCCAGGCCATTCCCGAACCTGGACATTGTTGATTTTCAGGAAGTCCTTTGCGACTTTTGATCTGTGGCAAGGATCTCAATTTATTTAATTGTTACTAAGCAGCTTAAGGAATACTACACATTGAATCATGTTCATTGTCAAGAAACGTGCATAAATTTTAACCGTAAACAGGTTTTTTTTAATGCATACCTGTGTATGGCAATCTGGCAGATGCAGAGTGGAAAAATATCAATGCAAATAACCATGTCATTCAACAATCACCCCCAAAACTGGAAGATGCCTGAAGCACAGACATGCACAGCAACACACATAAAACATAAATGAATATGCAGAACCTAAATACAAAACTACATAAAATTCAATTCAATTCAATTCAATTCAAGACTTTGATCCAGACACAGCTGCATCAGCAGGGGTCCATATCATCAAAAAATACAAAGAACACAAAAACAACAAACAAATATCAAACAAAATGAGAAGAGCAAGTTACTATTGCGTGCACGTGGTTTCTACCCACGACGCAGCAACGGGATAATGAAAATTAGGGCATGAAACAACCACAAGTTCAGGATATTCATGCACAGTCACAAGTCATTACAGTAACACCAATAACATTTCAATACGACATTATTTACTCTACGGTTCTTAACTACGGCTTAATCACTACGGTTAAAACTACTCTACACTACTACATAACATGACTTATTATTACATAAACTTATTATTACTACACTAACCTTGCTATTCGAGCTTGTCGTGCCTCCATATTCAGGGGTAATTCAGCAGTTCGGTGCTATAAATCTTGAGCAGTACTAGTAGATCTGTTCGTGACGGCGGCTTCAGGCGAAAGTGAAGTCTTCGCCGCGGAAGGGGTATTGCCGACGCAAGAAAGGGCCACTTTGCACCTTGTTCCTCCGCAGTGGGTTTGAATCATGCGAGAGCTTCAACAAATGCAAATCCCTCCGCCACTGATAGGAAAGTGCGCAGACAACGGGCCCATTGTCTGCTCAGTTGAAGCTCGAGGAACAATAGGTGACTTACCAGAAAAGGAAAGGGATATTTCACCACATTACCAATAAGAGACACAGTAAACCCTACAAATGGATATAGGATACCGTTACCGGTACTACAACTACGGTTACGTATGATCTACAACATAAAGAAAGAAAAGAAAACTAAGAAGGATAAATAGCACCTAAACATTATTCATACATAAAAGGTAGATATCACAAAAATCTAATGGCAAGGTTAACTCTTACAATTCAATTTAGGAAAAGAACTATTATCAAATAGACAACAATCAAAGAACTAGTTCATGCATTATGCCTAACAAATAAATTACGATACCAAATATTCCATAAATCAGAGGTATACAGTACCTTGTGCTGCTCAGCCTAGGATTAACTAGTGCATTAATAATAGTATTTTGAGAAGAATCTATTCTTTGGATAAACTTGAAGGTCAAGTTTCTAACTACAGCCAGGCAGGTCGGAACATGTGCCTCAGCAAAGATTCTACTGGCGATTGAGTGTCTAGGCTTCTGCAAAAGCATCCTCATAGCATCATTATAGGCTACATTTAGATTCCTTAGACTACTCTTTTTGTATTTACACCAGAGATGCCCAGTATAAAGTGGTGTACAGTATGCACGAAACAATTCAACCTTAACTCTGTAAGAACACATATGGAACTTTCTACATAGTGTATTACCCTGAGCATACAATTTTCGACATTGTCTGTAGATATCTTTATCATCACATAGATCTTCTGTGAAGAAATGTCCAAGGTATTTGATCTCACTACAAACATCAAGTTTGTTGTCACACAAGTAAAATTCTTGAAATACTAACGTATCATGTTCTTTACATTTTATAAACATAGCATGACTCTGTTTTGCATTATACTTCACATCATTTTCTTTACCAAATCTAGTACTAACATTGAGCAAACTCTGTAATCTTGCAGTTGATGGGCTAAATACTACAAGATCATCAGCGTACATTAAATGATTAACCTTGGTCCGACCAATTGGACAGCCAGTGCTGCAATCATTTAGGTTTTCAGATAAGTCATCCATATAAAAATTGAACAGAAAGGGCGACAAAATTCCTCCTTGCCGAACACCATTGCTAACTGTGAATTTGTCAGAGAGGCTGCTACCCCATCTTGTCATCATAGTTTGATGACTATACCAATAAACTAAAGATTCTTATCAAGCACAGTGGAATACCTCTATCATACATCTTTTTGAAAAGCTTCTCATGATTGACTCTATTGAATGCCTTAGAAGCATGAAGAAAATGTAAAAACACTGAAGAATTCCTTCTCCGGTAACTTTCAATAATATCTTTTAGAGCAAAGATACACATATCTGTCCCGAGTTGAGCTTTGAAACCAAATTGATTGTCAAAAATTGAAACGTGATGTTCTAATCTAGATAATAAGAACTTCTCTAAAACTTTAGAAAGTACACTAGCTAAAGCAATTGGTCTATGATTATCCTTACTTGCAATGCGTCCAGCCTTGTCTTTTAGCACAGGAACCAATATAACGGAAATCATACTGTTTGGCAGAATTCCATGAACTAGAAAACCAGAAAAACATCGGGCGAGCAGAGGAGCTAAGCAAGAACTTGCATACTTTAAATGCTCTGCCACAATACTATCTAAACCACAAGATTTTCCATCTTCTAGTTGTTTAATAGCTTTTTCAACTTCATGAGCAGTAACGATCATGCCATCATGATTGGGAACATTGTCAACGGCAAAAACTTGACTTCCTACACAGTTTAACAACTCCTCATAGTGCCTTTTCCACAAGTCACATATTTCAACATCCCCTGTAACACCTTCAATGTTGGTAGGTGAAGGTGATTTACTATTATTCATGTACCTTATTTCTTTCCAGAACTCCCGATAATTCTTGTTTTGCAATTTGTTAGCAATGGAATCTGCACGCATAGTATTCTCATTATTTTTAATAAACCGTAGAGCATACTTAAATTGAGCATTAGCTTGATTTTTTGCTTCAAAAAGAGGACCTTGTTTTTCTTTTCCATTCGCTACCCAGAGCAAGAGGGCTTCCCGAGCTTGTAAGTGTAGTCCAGCAACATGTTTGTTCCAGCCTGGTCTAATGCTCTGTTTCAAAACTTTAGATTTTCTCAAACAATCACTTGCCATGCAAAGACATTTAACAATATTATCATACATATCACATAAAGTGCTAATGTGTTCACTATTCGTACAATTAGGATCACTGCAAGTTAAAGCATCACTTTCTAATTCGATATCATTCAAAAGGAGCTCGGTTTGAAAACGATATTCATCCTTCAGACTGTCATTTATCCGTGCCCAATCTAACTTTCCTTTGTGTATGTTATTTTGACCGGTTTTCACATGACTAGGCAAATGCCCTAAATCAACAGAAAAGCTAAAAGGAATATGATCAGATGTGGCATACTGATATTCAACCTTCATATCTTCTATTGAGTCATGTACATCTGATGTACTGATGCAATGATCCAGCCATGAGGTTGTATGCCACGATTCACTTACATAGGTATATGTGTTGGCTGGTAAGTACACAGAGCTTGATAAAACAAAATTATTGTCAAAACAGAAATTCTTTAAATGATTTGCAAATAGGGATGCATTATCAGAGAAATCAGCATTCAAATCACCAATGATACATACACTAGTGGTATCTAATTCAGCAACAACAGAAGATATATAACCTAACCTCTCAAGGTAGAGGCTTTCATTATCTAAACTTTCAAAAGGGGTATATATATTAATCAAAACAAATTTCCTATTTTCTAGATTTTACTCAATTCCTACAGCCCAATCAGTATTAAATCTGATTTCACTGATCAAATGTTCATATCTCGTATTCCAGAGAATAGCAACTCCTCCCGGTATACGACCTTGAACATAACCATTTTTAAATCTGTGGTTGATTCCCCAATACCATGATATGACGAATGCATAGAGTTCAGACCGTTAAGATCTTGTTTAGCAAGCCAAGTCTCTTGCAGCAGACGACTTCTATCCGCAATACTCTGTCCAATACAGAGCCCACGGCAGTTATAGCTTGTTACAGTTAGCTTAGAATACATGAATTATATAATGAAAACAAAAATAAGGCTAGTTACATGTATGTCCTGCACCTCCTAAATCGGGAGTTCCAGCATCACGCACATCTTGTCTCTGCTTGCAAGATTCGTAATATCTGCGCACAAAAACACCATCTGGCCAAATGTCTGGGGCATAGATTTCGTCTACCTCCTTGCATAATGCGGTTATATGAAAGGAAGAGTACCTGGCATTCTTCGTCTCAATCTTTCGACAGATGACAGAGTCATTCAGCTTCTCTCGGAGATACTCCCGAAGCGTATCAACATCCAACTCAGGATCAAAACGTGTGGCAGATACATTTAATTTCTTTGTCTTGACGACTTGAATTTTGCCAGTTGAGGTAGTACCCACAATGCCAGGCTTCTTTCTCACTGGTCTTAGCTCTTTAGCTTTCATGGGAGAATGTACCCCAGTACCAGTCGTAGCTTTCTGCTTACCACTACGACGGCGGACCACCTGGCTCCAGGACACATCCTTCGAGGCATCTTTAGGGGCTGCCTCATGAGTATCACCAGGCAGTTTAGGCACAGGAGGCTATGTCGCAGGAGCATTTAGTGATTCTTTTCCTAGCACTGTGACTCGTGAGTCGATGGCAGAAGAGATGACCTGCAGATCTTCTGTCATTTTGACCTGGCACAGGACTGACTGCTTCAGGGTAGCCATCTCCCCTTCCAATTTCTGCAGCCTACCCAGCAGGGCAGACACGTCCAAGCTGTCGAAACTGACAGGAGGTAACCTGTTTAAGTCCCTGGCGACAATAGTAGGGGCCTTATCGCCACATTCAAGCAATAGCTTAATCATAGCTTTTATATTGTTTATGTCCTTCGAAGGGCCTTTGTGATGAATGTTTCTTTGGGAACCGTGCTCCCCACAGGCATTAAATAATGCCTTCCTCGAGTTAACAATTTCCTCTGACTTATAAGAGGCAGTTATCATTTTCACAATTTCATCTGATGCAATCATATTGATCTTATTCGACAAAAAACATAGCAGCTCATCAACAATATATACAGTCCCATTAGCTCCTTTAAACACGTCAGTGGCTCCAGCCATGATGACAGCTCACGGACAACAGAACCATAAAGATTAGTAGGTGAGCTTCATGCACAAATCCAGATTCACAAAACATAAAAATGTATACATGGGGCAAGTACAGCAAAAACAGCGATATAGCATTGACCAGTAGCAAGAAGAAAAAAACACAAATTAAAGATGAGGTATTAACATCCTGATGCAGAACAAAGCAGAAAATAAACTAACCAAAGAGAATTATTTATGTTTCAACTACGAAGATCATGCAAGGAGAAGGGGAAAACTTAGGAAAGAGGCAAATAAATGCCAATTATAAAATGTGAGGTACTGGTTTGCAGACGGTCGAAATATGTGAATTTTGGATGAATCACAGTCAAGTCTATTTTTACATTCTCCAAGAAGAGTAATGTTCAAAATAACAGGGAAGCATGGACAGGGAAAGAATTATAGTCCAGGTAGGAAGGACCTCAATATAATGAGTTTCTTCAATATTAATTATACAGCAAACTATGTCCAAGTAAATTCAATTTGAGTATGAATAATAAATTGAAGTAAACTCACTTTGCTTTTGGATGACAGTTTGGGCCTGGGATCAGTGAGGTGGGCGATTTGTGGGAGGGAGGCTGACATGGCATGATACATCCATGGCCTGCGTACAGCCTTGCACCTGGAAAAATATTTTCAGGAATAAAATTATACGAACAAAAATAACAAATTTGATAAAAAAATCAACATGCAAATCCTTTCATGGGATTAGTGCTAGAACTGACTAAAGAAAGCTTGCGTAAGTTTTGGGTAGAAAACTTTTCCCTTGGATAGTTACACAGAATAATTGAGAACTACATTGATCACAATGTGATCAATGAGTCACACCCATTCTGATTTGCACTGCTCTTTTTCCTCAAAAAACAAATCAGCAATACAGGATCATTCTATAGGAAGAGAGGACTACACATGTGTACAGCTGTTCATCATCTATTATCACTATCCTCATACTCCATGTACTCAGTTGAATGACCATTAGCAGAATCAGAATCCCTGTCATCTGAGCAAAAATAAAGATGTTGATAATTTCAATGTAAAAGATTAATGATAAAATGTTGTAACTTTCTTATTGCTTGCCCGATTTGGTTAACATTTCCATTGGTTTAATAAAATCTATCAAAGGTTCCATTGTTTTCAATTGTTACATTATCTTTAAGCAAAAAGATATAACTTATCAATTTTTATATAGTTATTCTAGTTGTATGCTAATATATCGCATTATTTTAGATGACTTTTTTAACAAATTGGCATTAGGTGTTTTGCATACCGGGTGACATTTCTTGTGACAATTCTCGCTCTTTTCGTTCCAGCATCCTGCGAAAAGACTTGACCTCAGAGTCGGTTTCCACTTCCATTGAATCTGAGTCACTTTCTTGATGAGTCTGCCTCTTGTCAGACATGTTCCTTGCTGAGTATCGGGGGTTCCGTTTCTCGCTGAGTGTTGCTGGGTATTGCACAGTCTCTCCCTTGCTGAGTGCAATCATTTTCCAACCCCTAGAAAACCTATCCATTTTCTCTATGTTGAAAGAGAAATAAATGTCATTTTTGTCTATATAATGTGAAGCAAGAAATAAACATGTTCATACTGCATAGTCTGCATTATTATGCTACAGTGTATATTCGTGTGTACAGTGTTACAAATTAATCAAACTAATACATTATAAGTGGAACTTATTGACGTCTATTCTCCATGAATACTAGTAGTAGGTACATTGTATCCTACCAAACCATGCCGGTCTTTCAATGACTAAAATAATAACGTTACCCTTCACTTTAATAGAATGAGAGAAGATAAAATTTAGAACACGTCGTTTTGAATAGAATCGATTCAAAAGAATCCTACAGATGAGATATATTGAAACCAGTTGGTATTGTCCAAGATCAAGTAATGATTTTGAAAATACGATTGGTTCACAAATTGCAAAACTCATTATGACTGGATTATGACTAGACAAGGCTAGTCAATAGTGTATGTCTTTTAGAGCTAGACTTTATTCACTGTACACAAACATTTTGCCTATTTGACAGATGATTTAGCCAGACATAATGTCATTAGTATCGTATTACTCGCTTTTATATCTTTACTTTATGATAACTCTCTTTAGTGGCCGATTGTAACTTACCGGTACCGAGAAAATACGATATCTGCAGCGGTAGACCTTAGGGACACTCGGCGGCTTGCAGCGGCAGCGGCAGCTCGGAGAACAGGTGCTCTTAACCCAGTGATGGTTCAGGAACAACTGCGGTGATGGCTTCCGACAGCTCGCTCAGCTCCGTCCTGCTCACTGATCCGCGGCGCGGCAGTCCTGGTTGGTTGGTTGATTTTGTAAAAGGATGGCGCTCTTCAATCTTAGGAGATTATTTGCGCCAGTCATTGGGGTATTTGGACTCAGGCTTTGATCACCGGAAAGCATTATTGCAGTGAATAGTTATTATGAGAAACAAATTATTAATATCCCACCACCAATATTAAGATTCGCTTTGCTTATAATCGCAATTTGTAGTAGAAATGATAAAAGGATTGAATATGTCAGATGATATCAATGGGGTAATACATAAAATAGAGAACTGCTCAAATAAAATGAGTTAGCTCTAAAAGCCTATATCATTTTCTATTCAAAACGCTTCGTTTCTTTTATATATTTTAACACTTTGCGGATAATCCAGGGATCTGGGCCCAGCAAATTTTTCAGAGTCAGGTTCTTTAATTTTTTATTTATTTTTAATTGTGATCTATAAACATCATATTTGTTACATTGTAATAGGAAGTGTTCTATAGTTTCATGTACTCCACAATTATCGCAGAGTCCATTTTCGTGTTGATTAATTTCATACATATAATAGTTTAATATACACTTCCCGATTCTGAATTGTTGAATTTGGCAGTCCTCACGACTAGGTAATCCATTATTATGAAGTGAATTATTTATATTGCTATGAATTGAATGTAAAAATCGACCGTGATTGTCTGGATTATCCCATTCTACTTGCCACAATTGTTTAAATTCATTTATAATAGTAGCGTTTGCTTCATTTCTAGTATGTGAAATATCAATGTCTAGGTCTTTTTTCAAGGTTCCTTTTTTAGCAGCTTGGTCTGCGATTTTGTTTCCAGAAATGCCACAGTGAGATGGGATCCACTGAAAAGCTACATCTATATCTTTTAGTCTTAAATTGTTTATTACCCACAGTATTTCTTTAACGATAATCTAATGAAGTATGAATCTATCAACTGCAAAGCCGATGAAGAGTCGGTAAAAATTGCAACTGAACAATGATTTTTAAATGTATTTATCCAGTTTAAAGCCATGGTGGCCGTGGCCGTGGGGGAAAAGGTAGGACAAGTTGGCTTACCTTCGGTGTTGGCCAACAGCTTTTACCAAAGCTAGCTTCGCGCAGCACGCTATGACGATGACGATGATGACGTGAAAAAAAAAGGTTCTGAGGCAAAGAAAAATCTTGGTAGTCTAAAACACAGTAATGTTTAAAAGAGTGTGGCATTACCTTTGTTGTTGAGGCTCACACAGAGGCCATTGTTGGAAAAGAATGTTAAGTGTGTGAAAACAGATTCCAACTTACCCTAAGTGGATGGTAGGGTCTAGGAGGATTCCGCCGATACGCCTGGCGAAAGCTGAGGGCGCGGTGTGAAGTCACAATCGACGCATGAGTGATGAACAATTCAGATATATTGCACGGTGATAAAACGAAATGCGAAAAGGAAAGATGACAGTGATGGTTTGTCGCGGATAAAAACGTGTGAGCTCACAAATGAAAGAAATTATAGTTCTTTGAATGTTCTTAATTCTTGGGCGAAATGAAGATGGTGAATAAGTGTGATTTCCAACATAAATAATCCACAATTCTCTGAAACGATGAAGCTCGTGGCGAAAACAGGAACGCGACTACGGACTGTACATGTGTACTTCTCGGACACGCTGACATGAAGTGAGGTCCAATAAAAAATGGCTGATTTGGGGCAAAACGTGGTCAGCCTAAATATTAAAGCTGATTGGCTAACTATTGTCACCTGACCGCTAAGTCGCTCGCGATATGTCCTTCATGGACTTCAAAACACAGATTACTCTTCATTTGCTTCAAAAAGGCCCTGAGGCAAAGAAAATTATTGGTAATCTAAAACACAATAATGGTTAAAATTAAGAGTATGACATTACCTTTGTTGTTGAGGCTCACACAGAGGCCATCTCATGGACTTCAAAACACAGATTACTCTTCATTTGCTTCATTAATAGCCGGAATAATTCTTTCTTGGGACCACCAAGATCTATGGCTCCTTCTGTTTGGTTTTCTTTGAATGTACAGGCAGCAGATGTGGGGGCCAAGAAACTAGCTTTTTTCAACTTTTGTCAACTGCAGGTCATGCATTTCTGTCTGTATTAATTCTGGTAGACATATGATTCTCCTTNCTTTTTTAACAAATTGGCATTAGGTGTTTTGCATACCGGGTGACATTTCTTGTGACAATTCTCGCTCTTTTCGTTCCAGCATCCTGCGAAAAGACTTGACCTCAGAGTCGGTTTCCACTTCCATTGAATCTGAGTCACTTTCTTGATGAGTCTGCCTCTTGTCAGACATGTTCCTTGCTGAGTATCGGGGGTTCTGTTTCTCGCTGAGTGTTGCTGGGTATTGCACAGTCTCTCCCTTGCTTAGTGCAATCATTTTCCAACCCCTAGAAAACCTATCCATTTTCCCTATGTTGAAAGAGAAATAAATGTCATTTTTGGCTATATAATCTGAAACAAGAAATAAACATGTTCATACTGCATAGTCTGCATTATTATGCTACATTCTTGTGTACAGTGTTCGACTTTGGTGGCCGATTGTTACTTACCGAGAAAATACGATATCTGCAGCGGTAGACCTTAGTGACACTCAGCGGCGTGCAGCGGCAGCGGCAGCTCGGAGAACAGGTGCTCTTAACTCAGTGATGGTTCAGGAACAACAATCAAATTTTTACATTAAAACACAGGAAAATTTTCAGACATTTACTCACCCAAACATTGCTGCTCATACACTGCGCATGCACTAGAAAATTGGAACGTCGTCTCGGCCCTTCGATATTCTGTATTGAGATCGGATTTTCTGAAGCGGGTTTGTACTCCCATTGAACGTCGAGGGACGTACGGTAACGCGCTCTTGATGTGCTCATTAACTGGCATACAGCGGTCTGCCTGGTGTGGGGAAATAAAGTCAACTTATCACTGGAAGATCAGTAGCCCAGGCCCAGCGATGAGTAGAGATGAATAGAGAAGATCAAATGGCGATGACAATGGCAACGAAGTTGATGCTGGAGACAATGGCAATGATGAGGAGCTAGAGAGCGATGTTGATCCAGGGCGATGATCGACAGAAGACAGCAGCCAGTGGATTATGATGACGATGATGACATGAAAAAAAAGGCTCTGAGGCAAAGAAAAATATTGGTAGTCTAAAACACAATAATGTTTGAAATTAGAGTATGACATTACCTTTGTTGTTGAGGCTCACACAGAGGCCATCTTTATGGACTTCAAACAAAAGATCACTCTTCATTTGCTTCATTAATAGCCGGAAGAATTCTTTCTTGAGACCACCAAGGTCTACGGCTCCTGTTCGGTTTTCTTTGGATGTACAGGCAGCAGATGTGACATTGTTTGGAAAAGGTGGGGGCCAAGAAACTAGCTTTTTTTCAACTTTTGTCAACTGCAGGTCATGCATTTCTGTCTGTATTAATTCTGGTAGACATATGATTTTCCTTGTGCTTGCTCGTTGCTTGGACTTTCTCTTCTTCAGACACGTTGTCAAGCCCTGTCTCATTCTTTCGCACCTTGTTTGTCTCATTCTGTACTTTCTTCTTTATAATCTTTGGGGTGTACAATCGCTTTAGTTCCGCAGGTATGCGTGCATGAACTTTCTGCTTCGGCTGAAAATGTTTGTTAATGGCATTGATCAGTTCTGCTCCAAATCTTGACTTTCCTTCCTTGTTCAAGTGTACATAGTCATATTTATTATAATATCTGTCGGTATTGACAAAGAATTCACAAAGGTCAATGAATCAACCAAAGAGTTTTGTTGTCAAAATATGCAACTGCAAGTTGTAAAAGACTGACTGGCCATGTAAACAGTTTTCTTCGGATGTACAGGCAGCAGATGTGAAATTGTTTGGGAAAAGGTGGGACCCAGCGACGAGTAGAGATGAATAGAGAAGACGAAATGGCGATGACGACTCCTATATTTTTCTGTTTGAACGTACATTTCGCAGCTTGTCTGGAGTTCCGTTGTCCCCATCACCCTTATCATTGTTGACAAGGCTAGATCGTTTGTGTTGGCGAGTATTCTTGGCACTTGTGAAATTGATGTTGATATTCCTAGTGCATGCGGCCATCTTACCAGCATGTACCCTTTCTTCCACATGTTTTCCAAGATAGCGTGAAGTGATTTCGATGATTGTCTATTCATTGATTCGACTAGGTGAGTAGTATTTGAAGTTTTCATGCCAGTCATTTGCTTCTCTTAGGGAGAATGCTTTGGTAAACATCTGTAGGTAATGCGTTGAATTCCACTAAGTGGCCCAGTGCTTGAGTTTTTTCCAGGAACTGTTGGACGCACCCCGTTAGTACAAGTCTGTCTCAAGTTTTCAGATAGGTGAGGAGCGGCATAGCTGATATCTCTTTTATCTGAGAGAAATTGAAATACATTTCTAACACCTGTTCTTTGCCTTGCACCGATTCCACACTCTTTCCAAGCGACTTGAAGATAACCTAATTGTCCGTCGGGCTGCGTACCATTGTAGCTACTCTTTTCACAGATTGCATCCAATGGACAGAGCAACCCCTTACAACCTTTTCTGCGACGTTCTTCCCCACGAAATCCACAAAGCCATTATATTAAGCATCGTCAAAATCGACCAATATTTGCTTTAAAGTCTTTCCTTTTTTGAAAGCTGGATGTAGATGAGTCACCTTGTCAAATGGTAGCTTATCGAAGCTTGCGCTAAATCATTTCGATGGCGTGGGTTCGGATCCCACCGCTGCCGCCATGTTGTAACTCTGTGTTGATCATAACATTAGTCAGGCTTAATAGTAATTATCACACAGATAATAAAGACACTGATAAGTGTTTGTTAAGTGTAGTGTGAGCTTCCATATTTAATGAAGATTTACAACATATAAGACAGCCCATCTTGTCTGTCACACAGAACTTTTCCCACTGCTTGATAATTCATGGTGCTAGGATTAAAAGCAACAAAGTTCAGTAGATAAGGAAAGTGCTTGTTCTCAATGTATGTTATATCAACGAAAAGTTCTTCTGCATCCACAAGGAGCTTCCATTGGTATGGTAGCATGCAAAAAGGCTTGAAAGAATACTCCATCCCTTCCATTTAATACTGCCCCATTATTTCATTGACAGTTTCAGATATTTCTGATTCACCATCCTGCTGCCTTTTCAGTTTATCACAAATACTAGGAAAGTCCATGATCTTCAAAAGAGGAAGAAAATGTTTGCTTGCTCCTACAGCTGTGGACAGAGCAGCTTTTCTTTCACGTCGTATTCTTTCGGGATAAACAACTGCAGGTGATATTTCCCCCGGTACGTTGCCTATTCTGAAGCCCTTCTGTAAGTCTTTTGTGGTCAGAGAACTGTCCCTCTGTACTGCCTCGCCAATTTTTAGTGTTTCAGCTCCTGCGAAAGAATGTGAGGAACTGGCTTTTGATGATTATGCTCATCACCGTGCACCACTCCAATCCATCTGCGACCATCATCGTTTGCTGGCCAGACATAGATCATGTGAACAGGGCAGGTCTAGGTAGCTTTAAGACGATGTGTGTCATGGCCCGGTTAGGGTCCGTATATAATAGGAGAGGTCAACCTGCCAGAACATTCAAATAAATCACAGAAAACTTGGATAAAGTTAAATGAACATTNGTACAATCGCTTCAGTTCCGCAGGTATGCGTGCATGAACTTTCTGCTTCGGCTGAAAATGTTTGTTAATGGCATTGATCAGTTCTGCTCCAAATCTCGACTTGTACATAGTCATATTTATTATAATATCTGTCGGTTCTAACAAAGAATTCACAAAGGTCAATAAAAAAAAAATTAAAGAATTTTGTTGTCAAAATATGCAACTGCAAGTTGTAAAAGACTGACTGGCCATGTAAACAGTTTTCTTTGGATCTACAGGCAGCAGATGTGAATGAGTAGAGATGAATATAGAAGACGAAATGGCGATGACGACTCCTATATTTTTCTGTTTGAACGTACATTTCGCAGCTTGTCTGAAATTCCGTTGTCCCCATCACCCTTATCATTGTTGACAAGGCTAGATCGTTAGCGAGTATTCTTGGCACTTTTGAAATTGATGTTGATATTCTTAGTGCATGCGGCCATCTTAACAGCATGTACCCTATCTTCCATATACATGTTTTCCAAGATAGCGTGATTTAAACGATTGTCTATTAATTGATTCGACTGGGTTAGTAGTATTTGAAGTTTTCATGCCAGTCATTTGCTTCTCTTAGGGAGAATGCTTTGGTAAACATCTGTAGGTGACAAGTTAATGTCCACCATGTGGTCCAGTGCTTGAGTGTTTTCCTGGAAGTGTTGGAGGCATCCCCGTTAGTACAAGTCTGTCTCAAGTTTTCAGATAGGTGAGGAGCGGTGTAGCTGATGTCTTTTTTAGCTGAGAGAAATTGAAATATATTTCTAACATCTGTTCTTTGCCTTGTTGCCTTGCAATGATTCCACAGTCTTCCTTCGTGCTGCATACCATTTGAACTACTCTCTTCACATATCACATCCAATGGACGGAGCAACCCCTTACAACCTTTTCTGTGACGTCCTTCCTCAAGACATCCACAAAGCCATTATATTAAGCATCGTCAAAATCGACCAATATCTGCTTTAAAGTTTTTCCTTTTTTGAAAGCTGGATGTAGATGAGTCACCTTGTCAAATGGTAGCTTATTGAAGCTTGCACTAAATCATTTCGATGGCGTGGGTTCGGATCCCACCGCTGCCGCCATGTTGTAACTCTGTGTTGATCATAACATTAGTCGGGCTTAATAGTTATTATCACACAGATAATACAGACACTGATAAGTGTTTGTTGAGTGTAGTGTGAGCTTCCATATTTAATGAAGATTTACAACATATATGACAGCCCATCTTGTCTGTCACACAGAACTTTTCCCACTGATTGATAATTCATGATGCTACGATTAAAAGCAGCAAATTTCAGTAGATGAGGAAAGGGCTCGTTCTGAGTGTATGTCATATCAACAAAAAGTTCTTCTGGATCCGCAAGGAGCTGGGATTGGTATGGTGCCATGCAAAAAGCATGTTTCTATCCAGGCTTGAAAGAATACTCCATTCCCTCCATTTGATACTGCCCCATCATTTCATTAACAGTTTTAGATATTTCTGATTCACCATCCTGCTGCCTTTCCACTCTTTCACAAATACTAGGAAAGTCCATATCTTCAAAAGAGGGAGAAAATGTTTGCTAGCTCCTACAGCTGTGGACAGAGCAGCTTTTCTTTCACGTCGTATCCTTTCGGGATAAACAACTGCAGGTGATATTTCCCCCGGTACGTTGCCTATTCTGAAGCCCTTCTGTAAGTCTTTTGTGGTCAGAGAACTGTCCCTCTGTACTGCCTCGCCAATTTTTAGTGTTTCAGCTCCTGCAAAAGAATGTGAGGAGCTGGCTTTTGATGATTATGCTCATCCCCGTGCACCACTCCAATCCATCTGCGACCATCATCGTTTGCTGGCCAGACATAGATCATGTGAACAGGGCAGGTCTAGGTAGCTTTAAGACGATGTGTGTCATGGCCCGGTTAGGGTCCGTATATAATAGGAGAGGTCAACCTGCCAGAACATTCAAATAAATCACAGAAAACTTGGATAAAGTTAAATGAACATTTAATATAAAGTTGAAGACATCTGGTTAAATAAACTGAATACACGGTGATAACAATATTGGATATATAAATGGGTACAATTCAAATCAAGGCTATTTCAGCGAAACCATACAATTAAAATGGATATGAGAATTTAGAGAAAAAAAATATTTGTTACCCGAACCAAATCGTTACACGGACAGATTGTCCCTCGGACACCATTTACTGAAATATCAAACACACAGACACACCCTACACATCATACACACATCCCCACCAGAAACCTGATTAAGTGTTCAGTGTTGCTTTGGGCCCCAATGTCTGATGATCATGGCGGTTTATAACATGGTCGACGACTGTAGAGGGAACATCGGTGTCGCGACGTGCACACGCGATGACTTGGTCTGGACGTCGACTGGACGTTGACTTGCCGTTGGCGTGACGTTCACGTGACGTTGACTGGACGTTGGCGTGACGTAAACCCGACCTTGGCACGTACTCAGAAGACTCCCGTCCTCAGAACAAACTCTATACAAAAGAACAAAATCCATATATCTGTTGAGCGATTTTTCCTTACTCTTATCATATACACCAAACATCAACACTTACACCCAAACCATACAACATAATGTTTCTGTCCGTTTGAATCCTTTCCTGAATAATCCTAGTTGAATTTTGGTTAACGCCTAGAATGACAAAGTGGCTATTTAAGTGTCAAAGAATTAAATTGATTTCATTCCTGAAAATATTTTACTGAAGAACAATACATGGAAATCTAGCATAAATAACATTTTACAATTTCCGTAACTCTAAGTATCTTTAGTGCATTCAGAAGAGGTCTACATTCACTTGTTAATTTTGAATGCAGAACACCTACTTTACAAGTTCTATTACATCAATAATTTGAGTCACACATACAATATATAAAATGAAATGTCGCTTACTACGTTAGTGAGTTTAACACGGACATAAATGGTACATGACTGGAAACCCTCTGCACCAACAAGCAGAGTTATAGAAATTCACAGAAACCGGAAAATAAATTCATGGTTTCCCTGTTAGAGCCTCCTTTGGCGTCCATTCTCACACAAGCCAAGTGTAATGGCAAGTGCCTTCGTTTTGGGCGTTCTCGTAAACAGAACATAAAGAAAGGAATGCTCGTCGTGGTGTTTAATGAGCCATAACAAAAGAAATAGAAGCGTTCGGCTAGAACATGCAAATTTTTACCTCGATCATTTAAAAAGGTTTGAGTGGAAGAAAATAGTGCACTTTCTACAGTTATACAATCATAACAAAATAAACATAAAATTAAATTTACTAAATGACAATTTTTTCCATCCACTCGTGACAATATGTTTCCTTGTGTTTTTGACACTTGTTATTCTTTTGCCTCTCGCAAACTGTGTAAAGGCAACCTTCAACACTGTAGACTTTGACACCTTCACAAGGGGCACAATGAAGATACACTTCCTGTGTTCTTGCCGTCAATTAACATATGAAGTTTCCGTGTGTTTGTGTGGCGTTTTGATTAGTAATTGTCCTCCCACATAAAATGTTGCCTTTTGTGTCCGCCAAATCCTAGAATGTTCTTGAGATTTTCATGATATCCAATACTTCCTGGATGGTTTTGGAATCCTGGGTATTCAAGCACTCCAATCAGTGATTTTGAACCATTTTTTGCTTGAAGACAAGGCATTCCTTATCTTTGGAAGAAGATGGATTCCTCGTCCACCTTGTAGGTGATTCTCGTGTGATAGAGGATTTAGATACACCAGTGCCGAACGGATCGATGAAAGGTGATATGACTAGGAG
>BQKZ01001265.1:55875-74190 GCA_036244855.1 Temnopleurus reevesii | reverse complement strand
AAAGAGGAGGGAATTGTGAATAGAATTTAAAAAAAAAACGGTACAAAAAACAAGAGAGAAAAAACAAACAAACTTATGACGAACGATTTGTAATAATAATTTCTTTAATTCTGTAAATTTGTTAACATTTTGGTAAGTTGACAACTCTAGGTTTAGGTGGGTCTAGGATTTCTTAAAAAAGTGCAAAAAGAAGATCCTTTCAAAATGGCCTGACGGGCAACCTCCACCCCCTCCAAAAAAAAAAATGAAATTCTTTTGGTTGAGTGCCTTGTGTATTTGTTCGGGCCCACATCAGTTATACAGAGATCAGTGCTATCAGACCGCTGGGTCCTCAACTTGCAAAGCAAACTTTTTACCATGCTATTATGAGCAGCTTACGCACCTCCATCAAGTGGATTACAGTATGATCAACATTTGAGTCAACTTTTTAGTCAACTTTTGAGTCAATTTTCACTAACAGGGAATCATAAAAATCACAAAATATTGGTTAAAGTTGGTGCGTCAAGCCATGATTTTTTAGGTTCACAGTGTGAAATGCAAACTTTTAATTGTAGAACTCCACTTTGCCTGTAAATAGTTTAATTTTCAACCTACTTTTGTGCAAGAGAAAAAAAATCATTCAATTATGTTATTGAGGGTGACGGTTAAAAGTAGAGTCTACCCAAAACCGACATTCGTTCAACAGGAGCAGAAAAGTCAGATGAACAGAACAAAAGAAGTTTGAGAAAAATCGGGCAACAAAGAAGAAAGTCATGAATGGATTTTTCACATCCTAAAAAAATCATAACTTCTTTATTACCCATCTGATTTTCTTCAAACCTTTTTGTTTGGCTCACTGATTTTGTTCTTCTTCTGTTAAAAATTTTCATTTTTGGGTAGACTCTTTCTTGAAATGAATTATAATTTTGCTACTTATACAAACTGTTATCCCAGCGAACCCTGCAATAACATAGAGCTATTATTTGCCTATTTATTGGATTCAGGTGTATGCACATTTACCACTCACTTGTGATTATTCTAGTCGAAAACCTTACCCATGAGTCATCACAAATGAAAAAATACATTAGACAAAATGTTTCATAGAAGAAATGCAAGTTTATTCACAATACACTGAAAAGAAAAAGCATATGACAATTTCCACCAAGGCATACTATTGCAATCTATCACAGAGAGATATACATGTATCTTGAGAACCATTCATTGTTGATTTTGAATCATGATCAAATATATTTGTGCAATTGCATTGAAGTATTATTGAAGATTATTATCCCAAAGTTGCTTTTATGTATTGGATTTGATGAACAGTACATTACTAAATTGTTAGAAGTATGATCGTTTCGAATAAATGCTGCTCTAAATATTTGATCCAAAATATATTTTTATTGATTACAAATGGTTTGTTTTTTGTACTTTGTTATGTCTAAACATCACTTGTTTCTTGTGAATATGAAAATGAAACAATGGGATATGGAAAATAAGCAGAGTGTCCAAGGTTTATTACTGGGCACTTGGAGATGCAAAGTAGAAAGGAAATGTGGAAGGGACAAGATTGGATTGGAGGAAGAGAAAGTTGTGGGAAAGTTGTAGGGGAGAGACAAAGAGAGGAGCTGGTAGAAAGGGTTAGAAATAGTTTTAAAAGGAGGAGGGGAGAGGGTGGATAAGACAATAGGCCAAAGACAAGGATAAGAGGGAAGGTCAGATAGGAATCGAAGACATTGGGAGGAGAAATAAAAGAAGAATAAAGAGGTAAAGGAAGAATGATAAGAGAGAAATAAAGAGTGAGAGGAGAGGAATAAAGATATATTTTTACATTCGAGAAGGTTAAAGACGGGAATCAGATAGGAACCAAAGACATTGAGAGGAGGAATAAAAAAAAAAGTAAAGAGGTAAAGGAAGGTAAAGGAAGAGTAATGAGAGAGAAAAAAAAGAGATAAAGGAAGAGTGAGAAGAGAGGAATAAGGAAATATTTTTTTCCTTTGGAAAAGGGTAAAGAAAGAGAAAGGAAAAATAGAACGAAGAACAGAGAGGAAGAAATCACGGAGAGATGAGATTGAGGGGAACAAGACGAGAAGGCTGAAGTTAGAATGAGACACTTGTAGTACTACGTGGATACGAAGTAAGATTAAAAGAATCAAAATGCAAGAATGTCCAGAGAGATGAGATTGAGGGGGTCAATAGGAGGGGGACCCAAGTTAAAATGAGAGACATGTAGTATGAGCAAAGAGGAGCAAAAGGGAACTAAAAAGTAGGAAGAGATACATGAGTGAAGGAAATATATAGAAATAAGATAAAAGGCCACTATGTGTGTAACTAAAAGTGTTTACTTTTTCTGCACATGATCTTATTTTGAGATGTTTAGCATTGCATTTTCTTCATATCTTTCTCAATATGCAAAAAGACTTGGTCACTGGCTTCAAAATGAGCTGTGACTCAACACGGCTGGTCACAACATCACAGATCAATGGGCATGGATTTTGTGCAACATGCACAAAATATTATCTCTGCCCAATGATTCGTGTCATGACGGCCAGCCATGATGAGTGACAGCGCATTTTGAAGGTAATTAGTGATTTTTGATGAATTTTGAGAAAGATGTGAAGAAAATTCAACGTTTCCAATTTCAAAATGAGATTGTTAAAAAAAGTTTAACTTTGGGAGTCTTACACATCAAAGATAATGGCCATAAAGAATGACGCAGGATTGAAAGGTAGAGACGAACTACAAGACAAGAAATCCTCATCTGAAAAGAGCAAGTATTCAATGTACCCCTTCAATTTGAGTTTGAATGTTCATGACGAATCAACCATAATTAAATACACACATATTGGAAAGGAAAAAAAAGAAAATTGCATATCAACACTACATCTTTTCATTCAGTCAGACCATTCCTCAGAACCCAACACCAGTACTAGTATTACATATTGCAGCTAACTCACATTTTCTACCAAATCAATTTTTCAATTGCACAAATTACTACAATATAAATTTAGTAGACTTAAAAAGCACAATGCATTGCTCTATCACATATTGCAAATTTGCACACGAATCACTATAAATCTCTAGAAAAAACAATTTTTTCAAGTATGAACCTCACACCCAGCTACCGTAACACAAAAACACCAGACCTATGTTTCACGAGATGAAAATATTTTGAAAATGAACATCTGTGCGATACTACATTATTATGTAGTTGAACCTAAGACAAAAATAAATTCAATCTGATTGTGATACATAATGACCTTGCCAAAATATACATATCAATCGATCATTCATAATAAAAATATAACAATTTGATATTTGGGCCATACATAGTCTAAACCCATTCGCTAGAGCTTTGTGTCCATTTGATGAACTGGGATGTAATTCATAACAGTCTACGTTTTAATCTGTTTATAAAGAGATTTCTAATCACTCCATCCTTACAATTTGGATTAAAAACATATCACCCTATCAATAAAATAAAAATTGTGACTTATTATATTTTAGGGTATTCTTGTCATGATGGGAACTGAGTTAATATGATGTTATTTTTTTACGAATATTCATCACTCAATTTCGAGTTTTCCCTAACTTTTAAGCCTATAATCAAATCCAGAAGAAAGAGAATACAAATTTGACAAAAGTGCTTACCAAATAATGTGGCATGTTCCTCTTTTAACACTAACAAGAAATTATTCTAACATAACTTTGGCAAAAACACGGGTACAAAACATTAGTATGAGCCTAATCCAAACTGAAACCAAGTTCATCATCAGCTCTCATGAGTAACATATGGCAACAGGGCCTTTATAAATATGAAATGAACCAGAAGGGGTAATAACACCCTGGTCAAAATGGCATCAACCCTTGGGGACTTTCTTGTTGCCAAGCCAGGCAGGCCTCTTCCAAGTTTGTCACGGAAATGGGTAACAATTTGTTCCATATGAATACATAAAATTTGTAAACTGACCAACTGATAAAACACAACATACAATGAACCCATTCTATAGTGCTCTATATAATCTTGTTCTTCAAGTAATTTTACAACCTTTGCCGAAAGGTGGGGAAAATATTATCAATATCACAAAAATAACGTGAGAAAACATTCCTAATTTAAAACAGTTTATACTCTTCATGTACATATTTCTTTTGACCCTTTACATGGATTTATACATCATAAAATTGATATAATAGGAAGTCCGCAAATTTTTGTAAAAGTCACATCGCATAGCACCTTATGCTCTGTCTCTGGTCTGTACATAGGGGGCGCTATCCAAATCTTTACAAATGGGCAAGAACAGAGTTTTCAATTTGGTAAGACTGTGGAATTTCAGATCCTATATAAATATCTTAGAAAAAAAGAATACATTCCCTATACATTTTGTGAATTTACATAAACTTCTGTTATACAATTTGGACAAGAAAATATACAAAAACCTTGCATTTGAAGGCCAAAAAAATAATCCTTTTTACATAATTATTCAAAAGGCAAGCCCTAAGAAATTGAATTTCTTTACAGAATTGACATTTTCCTTCATTTACATATCCACAATTTACAAGACACCTGTCCTATCTCACTTACAATGTACACATTCCTTTTTATACATTAAACAAAATGGACAGATAAACTCCTAACTTTATATTATATTCTATTTATGGACATCCATATTGCACAAGAACAATGAGCTAGACATTAAGGAAATATAAGACCTTTTCAGATTCCACTGAACAAGAGGCTCATGAAATTTCATTTAGATTTTTTAGTAATGAGCACAAATATGCAGGGTACAATATATGCAAACATTGTCAGAATATTGTTCACATGATGTTATGTGGTTAGATTCAATTATTGGGATACATTTCCCTCCTGAAAAGAAATATTACTCAAATCTGGGTTGCCAGAGAAAAATGTTGACAAAGTTTTAGCGTTGAAGCTAAATACATCAATATATCCTTCAGACAAATTTTGAGCCATGTGGTCAGATTTGAGGTATACTCTACACATTATCAATTGATAAATATCTTTATTTTTCAAATTTTTTTCCTTCATAGCCCTAAATTTGATGTCTATGTGGCCTAAAATAGACGTGTGCTAATGGTTATAGGATATGTGGAATTCATCAGGTAAATCTTAATTTTTTTAGGCTAGGACTGTAAGCTCACAAATCTATAGCATGTACAGAATGGATTGACAAACTGAAGTAAAATTCCTCTTTTTGTTCCAGTTTTGATTCAGTTTATGTATTATAACATCAAAGCCTGAAATGGTATAATTCTGGTTCACACACAAACAGATTCATTCATGAAACTTCATCAGGTAGTAGGAACATCATTCTGGATGAAAAATAAAGAATTGTACCTCTGAAAATCACATAAAAAAATCTCTGAATCACATATATGTATTTCATTTTTTATGTTCATTTTTCTCTGCAATACCTGAACCGCAGTAAACACACTCATCACAACAATACAAATAACCTATCCTAACATACAAACACTATCAAACTGTCAAGTGCTTGAAAGCACGAATAATGCAAGTTAAATAGCTCACAAGTCTAATATCTGTTTAAAGCCGATGCTGAAAGCGACAGAAAGACCTTGAAATATATTGTTATAAATTGCACACCAAGGTATTCTATCATTTCAATGTTTTTTCATAGAATTTTGTAATTTTAGGTGAAATATGACATTTTTCTTGGGCATATTTTCTTCTGTTTCTGCTGAACAGGGCATCCGCCAAACTGTCGTAGAAAATAATCATTTAAAAGAATCATTTCCTTATTCTTACATTTTGTATGGTACTGAATAGGAGTGGGAAAATTGCATTTAAGTTAACCCATTGACAACTGGAACCTGATAGTTCCTGCAAAAAGTAAGCAGGAATTACAGAATTCAGGAGTCAATGGTTTATCAACAAATATCAATACCTTTTAGTCTCTTTTCAGTTATCACAGTCTCGTGATTAAGATTACAGTGACACGAAAGAGCACACTTCAATTCGAATCAACCAATATACAGAGATTTTGACATTTTGTTGATGATTAATTACACATTACCTAAATTTGAATTGTGAAAAAATCATGAAAACCTGTCTATTTTAACCTCATAAGCGCAGATTACCACAAAGACAAATATCACAAACAACTTTTTCACTATACTCACACATGATTACAATATTTTTTTTTACATTTTTTTTTTACTTTTTCATTATTTTTTTATTTGATTTTTTCTCCCTTTTCATTTTAGCTTTTTCACACTGATGTTTTTTTATTTTATTTTTCTCCTTTTTCTCTTTTTTCCCTTTTTTTAATATTTTTCAAAACATTTTCAGGTTAAGATATTGGCAATTCCACAGTTTTGCCATGTCCGTTGCAATAAAAGCGAGTGCTTATCTTAATGAAATTACTTGAAACTTGATATGTATGTCACCATATTTAATTTCAATGAAATTCAATGAATAGATGTCATTCAAGATATTGACTTTTGCGAATGTAACGAACATGACACTTTTCGTGGAATTGCCCATATACTATAATTACCCAAATCACCATAACACACTTTAGTAATTGTGATGAAATATGATTCCACGATTGAAAGACACAAGTGCAAATCTACAAAATAATTTTCCTTTGACAATTTTTTGTAAGGCATTTCTATTTAAATATCAAAGCTCACACAATATTTTCCCTCCTATTTGGACTCTGTATGGTCAAACATCAGAGCTGGCAAACGAGAATAAGGGGAATGTTGTTCATTACACAATTACACAATACCAGCCTACTTTAATTGGCTATTCCAGTATATCTTGCCAATTTTAATTAGAATCAATTAAACATCAAATCAACTTGATTCAAAATCAATATAATTACATGTGAATTTCTAATTCTAACTACACATGGAATGTTACTAATTTGGTTCTTCAACTATTTCAGTAAAAATTGGCAAGTTTTCCTATAACTGTATAGATGTATATTTCAACATTTTCTGCACACATGTTTTTGTCAATTCATGAAGGACACAACAGCATATTACTAAAGCATAGACAGATGCAGAGACAGACTTTTTAAATAATGGATGTTGTTTGTTGACAAGATCAACCACTGCAAACATATCTGAAGAGGTTACCTAATGCAATGTCCACTTATCTGAACAAGAAGTACTTGAAATGAATGAAAATTTATTTAAGAACTAATATAAGCTCACCATGGTACTTCTCATGAAATTATCTTGTTGCTGCTGCTTTTTTCAAGTATTACTTTTAAATTTTAATGGCTCTATAAACTATTGAAAAAAAAAGAACCTTCCTAAACAGGAATAGAGAAAAGCACTGCTTTTAATAGATAAAAACGGCTTTGCCTACAAAATATATATCAGAAAGTCAGCGAATGAATGGTGTTTGTTGAAAAAAAATAAGGCTTTTGAAGTGGATGGAATTTGGGAATGTTTCCTTAAAAATTGTTTTGGAAAAAGAAGATAAGAAAAAAGGCACATCTATACAAATCATAACAATTAACTTGTATAGCATCACACAGAATGATCAAAAAGAGAAATTGGAATGTATCTAGCAAGGTTGTAGCATAATACCCTTTCTACGCATATGTATGTATTCAGTGCAAAATGTAATTTGACCTTTTGCAAAAGGTCCGCTTCCAAAACATTTTTTGCCACTAGTCTCCCATTGAACATCAATTTGAGAGGATAACATTTTTTTTTCCTTTTTTGGTTTCTTTTGTTATCATTTGCAGCCTAACCTCAACCTATATATATATTTTTTCATTTAGCATTGAAAACAGCAGTTTAGGTCCTATCAGACTTCATTATCCTTTTTTGTTCAACACACAAAGGCAAACACGGAATGTGGCTATAATCTTGAAGGTGTGGATAATAAATTGAAAGAGTTGCATGGCAGGATAAAACACATCTTGTGCGTTGTGCAATAGAGGGCGGTACGCAAGTTCTTGAAGATGAACACATTCAGCTTCCAAACTCCGAGTCATATTGATTTGAGGAACAAAACTTGGTGCACAGAGTTGGTTGAAATTGGAGCACTCCTCGCTTGAACCAGTCAAAAGAGGGCGGTAGATCAACTCCAGAAAGTGAACGGATTCTTGCGTCCAAACTCAGGGGCAGACTGACTCCGATTTGAAAAACTTGGTGCGAGAGAGTTGTTTGCTGATGGAACATTCATTGCTCGGCTCTGGTGTCCATCTATCATTGAGTCTGGTGGCTCTGTCTGCTGTATGGGAAGAGAGAGATAAGGAAGAGAAATGGAAAGAGAAATGAAACAAGTACGTACAAGTAAGATGGGATCAGCATAAAAATACCCAGGGCGAAAGGCAATTACATGTAGCTCTCTAAACCCTGGAAATAATTAAACCCCCATGATAATCAAATGCGAAAGATAAACATAGGCATTAAAAATCACACATCATTAATTTGGGGCCAAACTATGACCGAACAATCTTGACCAAACTTTGCTGAGGCTTGCAACTTAAAAGCATCAGGCACAATGGAATCAAAGGACAAAAATATTAGACAGAATAAACAGCTCTGATATAAACCTCCAAACAATATCTAGCAGACAAAAGAAAGACTACCCTGTTAATCAGCACACAAATGTGACACCTGTTCTATATTCCTTTGCAGAATAAAAGGGTTTTAAACTATTTGTTCAATAGCCATTGTCAATTCTGGAATGCAGAGTTGTTCATTTTATCCAATATTTCATCCCTTGATTTCATAGAGATGTTACCCAACTCACCTGCCAACCGCTCCCGGGACCCCTTGCATCATCCTTGTATTGATGGAAATCCATATTCTGTTCTTGCATCACCTGATCATCACCTCTGTGTTAAAAACAAATAAACAAATATACAATATACTCAGAAACTTTTCTACTCTGTTGTTTTTCAGGGCATAATACTATTTTTTTTTATAATTTGATGCAAGAAACATTGTCCCTTTTGATATTGCAATTAGAAGAAGGTTCTCCAAAACCAGGTGTCCAAATAATTTTTGGTGACCCAAAACATCCCCTTTCTTTAATACAATAATAGTTTTGGAGATATAATGATAATCTTATTTTATTCTTTACCATATAAATTGATCCCTATAACCTCATTCAAGATCTCAGCAAATTTTTGCTCAAAAGGCTTCATTTCTTTTGCATTTATATAAAAAGGTGTCAAAATAATTATGGCTACAATAAACTACAAATATATTACTGTAGAACTAAAGCAATATATCAGTAATAAGCTCTCAATGCATATTTTTGAATCAAATCTCTAAAAACCAGCTTGAATGAGTGCACGGTTGCATGTTTTCTACAAGAAATGAAATGACATTTAATTTTCAGTCTCTATTCAAATAATTTGATAATTAATTTATCTGGAACATTGCAATTTCATTTTCACACCTTGTTAGTTATATTGATAAATCTTACAATGGTGTTAGCAGTGGGATTGTATCTCTTTGTTTATCAATAGGGCTAAATTGGGGAGGGCCTTGATTTGCTGGGAAAAAGTATAATTCAGCTAAGACTTAAACAATTATTTTCTTTCCAGAGTCACAAATCGAATTGTTCACCGGTGTTTAAGGTGATCATAGTGGAAGAAGTTTATAAATGCTTTTGTTATGCAAACAGATTTTTGAAACTGTCGGAACAGGGTGACGAGGAGCACCAAGTTGAGAAGGGACAAATCTTAGGAAAAAAATTTAAATATGTTTACATTATATCATTCTGCTTTCAAACTTTCTTTATTTCCCCCTCTTACATGTAGACCAGGAAATTGGACCTCAGAAATTTTTCCAAATGCCATGTCAGGGACCTTGCCTATTATGACAAATTACTGTTGCTGACTCCTCTTTGACTTACCCCGTATTCTCCATGTTGGTTCGATGCCTTGCTGAATCTCTTCTTGCATCCATCCTCAGGGCTCTCTCCTCCTCTTCAATCTGTATCACACAATCTTCCATCTGTGGAAGCATGAGAAAATCGATATCCTGGTTAAGAACAGAGTATAAATTGAATAATTCTGCTAATTCCTGAAGGCTTCGTACTGGAGATTTTGATGGGGTTTAAATCCCTCATACATACACACACAAAACCATAGGAGCCTAAAACTTCAAAAAACAATACACCCTATTTAGCTTGCCAGGTTGTGTGTGAAACTTCAGAAAAAATGGGGCTTATTGGCACCCATCCCCCTGAATCATATTACCATATCTACTGGGAAGTGGTGTCCTGGCTGGAGTGGGCAATACAGGTTATTTTTTTTATTAAAAGTTGATTAATGTTTCCAACCAGATCAATGCACACTGAGTACAATATGGGAATTTCATATCTGTCCATCCACCTGGTGTCTGTGTTTTCATAATAGGCATATATAGCAAATCACCCAAGCAATAGGCAAGAATAGGGGCTCATATTCATTGTCATTTCCAAAGGATATCATTGTTTTAGACAATCAGGATGGGTAATTAATCCCTGGGCATCCCTGAGCAATTTTAACATTTAATTCTTTTTTTTTTTAGAAACCAGGGATTACAGAAAATTGGATAATGCTAGCTTGACAAGTGTTGAGTTCAAACTCTTATCAATTATTAGATCACAATAAACCAATTTTAAAACACTAGCCGAATTGAAATAAGCTGCACAATATATAAACATACACAATTCTAACACACACACACAATTATTCAGTTCCTGCTGAGCACAATACATATTATGTCAGTTCACGAGCAAAATAGAATACTATATTTTTACACGGTTTGAAATATATCCATATTTAAAAAGAAAGCAAATATAAAGTATATTCATTGGAAAACATAAATACACTATAACCTCTGTAATCAAATAAATGAGCAAAGAAACTAAATAAACTAAATAAACAAAGCATGAACTATCACTATTAGGATTTGGGTTTGGTTTTGGATCAATTGCAGTGTATCATAAGTGACATTGGTCAATAATTTCTGTCAATGAATTCAATTAACCGAAACAATATGGCAAAAACATACAAGAGAAAAAAAGCATTTTAGAAGCATAATATAGGGTATACATAGCATTTGCAACTATCTATTGCAGTGTTGTATAATGAAACCGTTGTTTTCATAAGGCAGGTACTTTCATTTGTAACATCCTCACAATTCATGTTAAATACATGGTTAAGCAAAAATAATAGTGATTGGTACACATTTCTTAAACTCTTTACTCGCTTCTGTTGACACCATTCGCACATGTTGGCTTGCTTCTGTTGACAAGTTGAGCACACAATACTTACTTCTCAAATAACATCAAATTATTCCTTATTCCTTATAATGACTATCATTATTTTCTGTAATGTAACTTTAACCCGGGGGTGTGCGTATCACAAGCCTTGATTTTTCCAGCACATCCCTCTATTTCAAATTCATAATTGCTTTGTCGTTTAATTCAACCCTTTATTTGTAAACAATTATTCTGTAAATATCTGTATGCAATTTTCCTTTGTAATTTTGTTTCAATTTATGTTTGCTCGATATTGTTCACATTTATTTTTTGTAATATTTTATGTTTTTTAAATGGAAGATAAATAAATAAAATAAAATAAAAAAAATTGCAGTCTAGGGTCACATAATGCAGCAGGTTAGATGTTAAAATGTTTAGCCAACTACTTGTCTAGTTTCTACATCATATCAATTGACTGAAAATGAAACCAGTCTGTCAAATCAAGCACAGATATACAAGCATGGAAGCTACATTACGTACATAAAATATTAACAATGCTTTGGAATATATTGAATGCAAGTTAGTTGCAAATGTAACAAATCTAAAAGCACCATACATACACTGTACAGACTACATGCCAACAAGTACTTACTCACAATTTGCAAATAAAGATTAATCGCATGACATTCGCATTATGATACATTTGAAGATATACATGTATGTAGCTTTTTAATATTTTAAATAATTTCTATTGCTAATTTTTTTTTTCTTACAAGGCTTGTGTAAGTTGAACATTTATTTAGAAAGGATGCCTCCATATCTTAAGCAATCACAGTCAGCAAGGAAGTGGAGGTTAAATATTAGAATGGTACATGTATAAGATTTGTTACACTTATTTTCCAGCAAACAAATATGCATCTAATTGACTATGGTTAGCATAAATATCTTAAATCAAATAAGTAGCAAATCAAAAGCAAACTTACACATACTATGCACATCACATTAACACATATGATATAGCAAACAAAATAGGCAAAATCGACTTCAAAACCAAAAATCTTCATAATGCAAAATGCTTGCAATAGGAGCTGATGGACATTTCATACACATCACACTTTTAATAATTGCATACTTTAAATCATCTCTATAGCGTGCATTTAAAGATGCAAGGACATAAAATTTTCAAATATATCTTACTTATTTTTACACAAATGTCAAATCTTTATAACATTTGTAAATCATGTGTAAGTACATAGGAAAAAGTCTGGTTTTGAAAAACTTTGGGCATTCCGCGACTACATAACTTTGAAAATTCCCATCTTTAATGTGATCTCTATTTATTATCCAAGAGCTATAAAAAGCTCAATATTTTCTGTATTATAGTTTCAAATTGATCTTTTCATCTTATCTCAATGACATCTCATGTCCGACTCCCTAATACCCAACACTACACAAAGCACTCAAGAGCACCAAAGTGCTACATACAGTCTATCACAACACAAAGCACAAATGAAAAGTGTAATCAAAGAAGTTCCTCTACAGGCTCTGACTGAGCAACGCATTTGCGTTTTAACAAACATCTGCCCAACATTTTCTAAATCTAACTCTTGAAAAGTCTCGAATTAGCCTATAGCAACCCAAGTCGATTCCAATGGGTTCACTATTTGAATGTCCCATGGTTCTCTATTATTTTGCCTTGAATTAGAAAGGTACCATTCATTAAAATTGCCTTGTATATGATGCTCTGAAGAAATCCGATATTGAGCCCTGCTTAATATGTGTTCCACTAGGTGATTTTTAGATATAGCAGGCCACATGTTGAGCATATGGAATCCACATAATAGAAAGTGCTCTAAAGCTATTATGTTTACTTCCTGTGTATCAACACATTAAAATAACATCCATAGAGGCATAGTGTTGTGTAAAATGCAAATGTGTGACTAAGCAAAAGAACTTCTTTGACTACACCCATCAGATGCTCACTCTCTTTCTGCCCTGCTGCAGCCTATCTATCTGCTCATCTTTCCTCCAAAGCATCTTATCTAACCGGTCTATCTCCGCCTCCAGTAGATCCACCTGGAGACGTGTATCCTTCAGCTCCCTCTCCAAGGCCTCCGCATGCCCCTCCAGCTGACCGATGCGCTCCTGGTCCTCCTGGCGCCCTCTATAGGCTCCGTTCAGCTAGGAGACACACATACCATGCATTGGCTATGCTTCAATACATTCATGGCTTAGAGGTGTTGTTCAAAATCAACTGCAAATCAACTGCAACTTTACAAATTGCTAAACACATTTTTATTTGTGCACGGTATGCACATTTTTAACAAGATGCACATGAAACAAGACACCCATATAACAATGAATCTTATTGGTACGTTCTGATCAACTGCAACTTGCGGTCAATTGCAACTTTTGAACAACACCCCATTAATAATGCTAAGTAATCATGCTTAATGCTACAAACACCAGCGAATGTTTCATGGTCTGAAAATGTGGATCATCATTCTACTACAATCGTCTCTCTTTTCCGTATAAAAAAAATATGAAAAAGATCAGTCAATTAAATCCCCAGCACACCAAACACGACATGGCACAATACACGGCATTTACGCAGTATCTTGGTTGTTATTGGCCAGCGTGCTCCTCCGTGCAAAGGATATTTAACGATTGGCCAATCACACTGGGAATATCGCGTAAAAAACGTGCCGTGTCTGGGGTGCCCAGGGTCTTTAGATGGGTATATGAGCAAAATTTGCAAATCAATTCAAACACAACAATTACCAAAATAATATTGCACAAAAAGTCAAATAACAAGGATATCCTTTATCAGGATGCCCTTCTTATGCAGATGATCCAGATTTTCAGAGTTGCACATTTATTGATTACATGTATGTTAAGAAGCTAACTAATTTTAAGCCCTGGCTAAAACCCTTCTAAAGAAAAACTACTAGGCAGCGGTTCATAAATTATGTCACTTTTAAATAATCTTTCCTTAGTTGAGAAGACATTAATCAAAGTAGAAATTCAATGAATGAAAAATAAAATTTGATTCATACAGTTTGAAAAATACATTGATGAAAGTTGAAAAATCCACCATTCAAAGTTTAAAATCGCTGATATAACAGTTGAAAATTCATTGATGAAATGTTTAAAATTTATTAATGAAAGTTGAACATCCAACAATGAAAGATCAAAATTGATCAATGAAAGTGGAAAATTGATTAGTTTATAAAGATGTGACATAGACTGCAGAGTCGTGGCTCCCTTGACGGATTCGAACTTCAGGGGAATTGGTCCCCTGTATTAACTTCAAACCCAATGGTCCCAACAAGTTAATATACTAATTCAAATGTATGCATTTTCTTGCCAATAAAAGTAATTATGTGCTATTCCTTTATACCTACAATGCATGTTAGTCGCTCTGGGATTGTCAAAAACAACCTTTCCGTACAGAGGAAGCATAACAATTGCATACGTTAGTTAACCCGCCTATTAAAAGAAATATTCTAAACTATATTCTTTTAGCTAAAATGTCTCAACTTCTTGTGGAACTGTAGAGGTATCAATGTTTGTTTTGCATGTTAGCCAAGAGACAAGAAGGTAACATGACATAGAAGATAACTACATTCTCGCAATCAGTCCCAAAGTCACGGAAGCAGAACCTAATCACTTACCATCTTTGGTGATCCATTCATCACAATGTGCAGCATGCTCCTCAGCACGCTCAGCTGTGACTTGACCTTGTCGCCTATCAATTCAGACCTCCGACCTCCACCATCATCATCCGCTCCATCCTCCTCATCATCATCCAGACTGATTGCTGGTGGTGATGCTGTCCAGGGCGTGGTGGCCTTGGTGGTGGAGCTGGTGGTAGAGTGAGGGGAGTGGAGGACACTGGAGGCGTGCATGATGCCCAGGTCTGTGAGGGGTAATCTCACCAACGAGTGTAGCTCTAGAATGATGTGGGTCAGGGTCACGTGGACCCAGTGAAGAACATCCTCAATCTACAAAAAAGGGCCATAAAATAAAGATATAAACAACAATCCTTGACCACTATATAATTACATTAAAGGGAACTTTTAAAGCCAATAGGAAGGGTTGATAAGAAATCTAAAGAACACAAGCAGAGTGTGGGTTTCAAAATCAGAAAAACTTACTAAATTTCACAAAGAACTTAGCATACAAGCAATATGTGACAAAAAGTGAGTAAATTGCATTATGCTAGCGTTATATGCTATGCATATTTACAAACCATAACAGTATAGAAAATAAAAACCTGCCCTAGAAACACAAACATACATGTACAGCATTTCAGAGAGAGGTTTTCCTTATAATTTGCACACATGATTAAGATAAAGTCCAAAACTATTGGGCTTACATGTATGACAACCATTTTCAGAATTTATCTGCTTCTAGTTGAGAAACTTTTCATAAACAAAATAAAAACATTAAGCAAGGAACACAAAATTGGATTTACATGTACCTGTCTATATCTGATCTGCAAGTGTTCTGGAGGTTTAGGACTCCGACTAGGGGATGCCTTGGGTGTGTCTAAACTTGTGACCTCTGCATCATCATCTTCCAGCTCCGGTCCATCTACTGCATCCCCTCCTCCTCCTCTTCCACCTCCTTCTCTCACTCTACAAGCAACCATCTCTGCTCCTTGATCGCTCCTCCCAAGGGCTTCACTCCCTCCATCATCACCTGCACCTATGATGCATTCATCCTCCTCGGCCTCATCGTCCTGGTAGCTTTGCTGGTATCCCATGTCTGCAAGCTCATCTGCTATGCTTGGTCCATGATTCAAGCACTGTGTTGCCATGGGAACACCAACCATCATCCTTTCGTCTTCATCTTCCTCATCGTCGTCATCTGCACCAAGAACGAAACCACTCTGCATCCTGCCCTCACCTGGTGAATGTCCATCTCTGAAGGATGCATCAGATGGATTCCCATTCAGAGTAAATGAAGAGATTTGTGACAGTTCGTCTGCAAGACTCAAGGTATTACCACTATTTGGCACACTGTGTAGATTATTTGATACCCCTTGAGGTGGTATCCCTGGACTTATAGTTCCATGTGGTTGCTTATTATTAAACACAGCCTCTGCTAACTCATCAGCAAGACTGGTCATCCTATGAGATGTATCATCGCTGCAACGATTCTGCTTGAAGACCTCCTCCGTCAAGTCAGCCCTATCAACTCTCTCTACAAAGTCTTCAAGAATCTTCTTCTCATCCTGTCTCGGAGTCAGGTCACCCATGCTCATCTCCTCCGCAAGACTCATCTCCCGCATCCCAAGAGAATTCCCCATCCTGGAGGACTCCACCGCTCCTAGCGACTCGGCCAACTCCTCAGCCAGGCTCATCTGCTTGCCCTGGCTCCCGAGGAACTTGGACATCATTACATTGGCCTTGTCATCGATCTCTAGGTCTTCCTCGGAGCTCTCGTAGCCAGTCAGCTCGGCTGTCTCCAGCTCGTCGTAGAGGGAGCTGCCGCAGTGGGTGTTGGCACGGGAACGCACAGCTCCTAGCTCCTGCATGGTTTCCTCATGCAGACGGCTCAAGTCTCGAAGCTCCGCCTCTCGGAATTGCAACTGAAATGAAAACATAAGCATATTTAGATATTGTCATAGATTTCACAACCTATCTGTTTAAATCATAAAAATTATCTTGCTTAAAATATGAAATAAAAAATAATTCCCCCAAAGTTGTGCAGTATAAGTTGTATGAAATAAGGATTCTGGATTGATAAGCATCATGAATAACATTCCCTCAAAGTTCATGATTACCTATTATTATCTATATGAGAGTTTTAAGCCGTGCAACATTAGGCCATGTTGCACAGCTTCAATTTCACGCATGCGCAAAGCAGTGATCAGCCTTCAGGTACTTCTACAATAATACCGGTAAGTCAAAGGCTAATGTAAAGATAATAATAATTATATTGGATGGCTTTATTTCATGAAATACCGGGAATATTGCACTCATTAGGGCCAATATTACACTCATCTTCGATTCGTGCAATATTCCCTGGTATTCCATTCATTGCCATCCAATATTATATAAATGTTTATCATGCATTTACTTCATGAATACTTTAGAAAGAAAAATTAGAAAGCACTGGAATTCACATTTTCAGTTGTTATACTGAAATTCAATCTGAAAATATATCAATATGAGTAATTTCATAGTAACTTTAAAACAATAACACTGAAGAAATACTTTTCCCATTTGCATTAAACATGAGAGTTACAGTATCCATTTCCCTTATTTTCCAAGCATTTCTCTCAACATATTACATTAAAGTACTCACCCTCTGTTCCAGTTCGACTACTTGTTTCTCTAGCATCATATTCCTCTCTTTGGCTTCTTCCACGTTAGACATCATAGTCATATGCTCAGATGACACAGTAACCAACCTCTCACCCAGGATATGATTCTCATCTTTGAGAGCTCCAACCTAGGAGAAAAGAGACAGACAAAAACCTGTTATAGAACAATTAGAGATTTTTATAAAATTGTGTTCCTCTCCTTATGCTTTTCCACATTAGACATCATAGTCATATGCTCAAACTATATTGTGACCATCAAAAATGTAATTCCTCTTTACAAACACAAACCTAGGAGAAGAAAAACAACCCTGTTCAGTATCATATTCCTCTCCTTGACCTCTTCCACATTAGACATCAACGTCATATGCTCAGATGACACGGTGACCAACCTCTCACCCAGGATATGATTCTCATCTTTGAGCGCTCCAACCTAGAAACAGAGTGTTCAGTAAACACTATACTATGAATCTATAGAATTATATTCCTCTTCTTAATTTCTTCCAAATTAGACGCATAGTCATATGCTCAGATGACCAACCTCTCATTCAGGATATGATTCTCATTTTATAGTACCAACCTGTACACCATCATAAATAGAAAAAAGCCTGTTTTTCACATTAACATTATAAATATTTAAATTTGTAGAAATAATTGAAAATTCACAGTTTCTATAACACCTCGAAAATAAACACCAGAAAGTACTTAAGTTGGATGGTGGATCCTCTGTCAAACAAAGTTCATTTGCTAAATATCAACAGACCTCCTCCTCCTCCTCCTCCTCCTCCTCCTCCTC
>BQKZ01001265.1:42299-48008 GCA_036244855.1 Temnopleurus reevesii | reverse complement strand
ACTATACACAGGGACTAAATTTAAGAATTTGCAGGGGAGCTATAAAAAGCTCTCCTAGAGGCTCTGAAGGAGAATTTTTAATAGTGGAGCTAAATTGGGTCTTCATGTAGTAGGTTCGTGTCACAAGGGGCTCTAGAAATCACTCCCCCCCAAAAAAAAATTGTTTAAGGGGAGTTGTAGGAGAGCAATTGCTCTCACTCCCCTTAAATTTTAGTCCCTGTATACAGTTTCAAATGATTAGAAATGATATTCCATCATTAACCTATATCTATTATAATGACATCAAATAACATATAAAATGTCAGCTGCTTAAATTCAAACCTCAGCCTATCCACCCAAATATCACATTAATCTCATAGGAAACTGTCCATCTATATATTGATCTCTGGTCTCTTTCCACTTTAATTTATGGGAATAAAGGCACGGGTCGAAGCAGGAGGTGTAAATATCAGTTAAGCAAACATTTTAGATGAGAAAAGCATGACTCTACAAAACTATAATAATGGTTTATCAAACTGACCATGTCCCTATCACCTACATTGCATCATGATTGCACAAGATCACGCTTTATATTTTGAAATTAAATTTTGAAGGGAACAATCCCACTTTCACCAAAATGCATAGGTTAGCAGATTGTGAATTTTGTAAAAATGGGACAAAAGTAGCAAAATAGATGAGGCATGTTACACATTTTCCTTCTGATTTTATATGCATTAATCTTCGCTTAATTGTAACACAATTTGCAAATGGTCTGACACTACTGAAACTGTAGTTATCTGTGGAATTGAAGGTGATTGACTTTGCGAATTCATTTCATGCAATTTGTTCTGCGAGATTTACAACCTTTGATGGATTGAATATTTTTCTTTAATTTCCTAACAATTTTTTAATGTTTTAGCTCTTATCTCAGAGTCATATCAATACCATGGTAATGATAATTCTTTAAATTCTCTCAAATAAATTTCTATACAATTGTCCCAGTAGAGGTTTCAACAATAGTGTGTAACGAGGTACTATCATCATTTATCTGATGACCACTAACCACAAATCTCATTTTCAGTCACCATTAAATTTTTTTTCTTAATTGATAATTTAAGCCCAGGTACAGTTTTGGTAAAAGCGTATATTTTATATCGCCAGATTTTGTCTTCAAATCTGTATGAAATGAAATATAGTATCATAAACATATTGCGCAAAAGAAAGATGAACGAGCATGGGAAAAGCTATAACCTAAAATGTGCAAATTGAAATAGCGTGGTGCTTCACCACCCTATTTCAATATTTTCTTTCTTGATAAAGGACAACTTCCCATGCTCAGAATTGGATGAAAATTTCAGAATTTAATTTTTGTGTATATCTCTATATCATTCTATTGTCAAATCTCGGAAATAACTATGTATATGCTCGATAACAAGCAAAATAATGCTATAAGCAAGAGAGGGCGCTAAAATGATTTAACGGTCAAATTCAAATTTTCAAAAGAATCAGTTCGTAAAAAAAAATGTGCTATGGTCTCAAATTGTATATAAGAATTACATGTCATGATAAATATCCCCAAAATTCACATTTCTTCATCTTTACCAAAACTATACTTGGGCTTTAATAAAATGATAAATTGATAAAATGATAAGCCTACAGCGTCATACATGTACATCCCAGAAATTGATCACTTGCTTTAGATATGGCACAATGATTGGCAGATTTTGCACATGCTGCATTCATCAATATTGACATAAGGCTGGTTCACACTGGGGCCCTTTTCATCNCTTGCTTTAGATATGGCACAATGATTGGCAGATTTTGCACATGCTGCATTCATCAATATTGACATAAGGCTGGTTCACACTGGGGCCCTTTTCATCAAATACAACGCACTCCATCCAACATTACCAATGCTTGGAAAAAACAAAAGAAATTGGCAAGTTGCCAAATATGCAGATCAAGGCATTAATATTGCATCAGTGTGAACACACTCTGAATCAACTTCAGCCAGTCAGTGTGTTATTAAGTGTGTTGGTCCAGAGTCTGAAGTGTGTTCCCATACATCGGCCCAACGCTCTCGCACAATCCATCATGTGACTGGCTGCGTGTCGTCTGCCATGCAGATGCAAAAATTATAGTGTGATTTGTGTCTTTTGTTTCCATTTTTTATCGTCTAGTGTGTGTAACAAAAGATTCATATTGGACAATATACATATGTGATGTATGTTGTACTCGCCACATGAATCTCTCTCTTTATAATCTCATTATATTAAGCAATAGTAACACTGTGGCCTTTGAAATAAATTAATGCAACTCTTGCATCTCTCCATCCCTAGCATAAGACCAAATTTGATGTAAAAAACCTATCTGTCCAAATCATGAAAGACGCTAGAAAATATTTTTGTTTAAACATGCTAACAAATAGCCTTGCAAAATATGGTTCAATTCTAGAGTTGAGGCAATAATCATCTATTATTACATAGCAAAGTTTGCCAAAACATGTTTTTATAAAATCTGCTATTACTTATTTTCCCCTGTGAACATGGAAATCGAAATCCTGAAAGCAATGTCAAATTGAAGCAATAAGTTTTCGGCAAGGCATTTTTCTAGATGAAAAATGAACATTTATCCAACATCTGATACCTTCCCTATGAACTAGTTTCTCTGATAATTACTGCCTAAAGTCAACTTCTCAATTCATATCATATATTAAAGGGGAACTACACTCAGACATTAAATTGCTATCATTAATGAAGAAAAATAAGATGAACAAACTGTGAAAATTTAGGCAAAATCGGATAATCCATTCAAAAGTTATGAATTTTCAAAGTTTTGATATACACCCCTCATGGGCTCCTTAAATTGGCAAACATACAGGCACAAAATGGCTGCCAACATGGAGAACTCTCCATTCACTTTGTACACAAAATTTCACATTTTCCTCTTTTTCCAGAAAAGTAAATAGGAGGTGTTTTTTTTTTGGTTAAACATATTATAGCCACATCAATTCTGCAAGCATTCCAGAAAGAACGGTGGTGTTTCCTTATTTGAAATAAGATATTGATCCATTTTCAATAAATTTATATACAAACTGAATGAGGAGTTCTCCATGTATGACATCACAGATTATGCTAATTGGCTATACGTTGCCAAGTCAAGGATGTCCAGCACAGGTGGAAATGATAACTTTGAAAATTCATAACTTTTTAACGGATTATCCGATTTTGCTCAAATTTTCACAGTTTGTTCATCTGACTTTCCTTCATTTACTGACCATACCTTATTGTCTGGGTGTAATTCCCCTTTTTAAGGATATAGTGTGTCATTTATGGGGTATAGGCAAATACATGATGTGCACAAGTATGTGGCGTGGGTGTAGATTGAATACATTACCACATAAAGACTTACAATAAAACAATAAAATACATGCATGTTGGGCGTAAAATGCAATAGCAAATTCCCACACCGCAACTTCCGCAGAAAGGCATGATCTTACAATAAAAATGTTTGCAGAGTTCTTTTATGTATAATTCCTGTGCTTTCGGTAATAATAAAACTTAATGTTTGCCTACAAACATACAGAATTCATAATTAGCAAGCATTCTTTGGACTCCAACGATGTATAGTGTGGCTTCAAGGATGTTTACTAAGCAGCCTAAGCATGTGACTTAAAAGCCTTGCCGTTAAACAGCATTGAGACGTGACAGAAAGTATTCTGGAATTAATTTATGTGACAAATTATGCTCTCATATTAGAAGCTATTCACACCTTGTTTCGTATCCTTCAATCTTACAACTGTAAAATTAAACCTGTAATATCAAAAGATAATATCAAATTGAAGTAAATTATTCTGGAATTAATTTATGTGATAATGCTCTCATGTTAATTTTTTTACACCTTACAGTACTTCATTTTCTGTAAAACTAAACCTGAAATATTAACAATTAACATTAAAATTGTATAGGGTTTGCTCAAAATGGCTTTCCAGAAACAAAAACATTTTATTTGGGAAATCAGATTCAACAAGTTTCAATGTCCACAAGACTTATTCCCCTGATAAAACAAGGTGATCCCACAGCTTCAAAATTATAATTGACAATATAAATCATATTACATGGCCCTCAAAAACAAAAATGATATGAACCCCTAAATTTCCCCAAGGGTTGATTGGTGTAACCCAATCATAAATGGACTGCACAAATGCAAGAAACACATCCCACTTGGCTATAGGGGAGTCATGTTTCGGAGGTGTACAAATTCAATAACCCAATTTTATGATTAGATTACTAGCTTGAGGTAAAATGTGGCGATTGGCACGGTCTCTGCAAAAATACAGGTAATAAATCTGAAAGCGATGTTTTTTTTTATAATTTCACTTCCATAGATCCTGAATAAGATGAATACTAGCTAAATTTACCTCAAACATATTGTCTTTTGTCATTAATCACATTATATGTATACATAACCGAAGCTCAAGACCATGTGAACCATTGTACACCTAAGTCTACGACAGAATAACGATTGGAAAAGGTGTTTTTTCCATCTTGTGAAGAAAGCATGTGTATTTTAACATTGATCTAATGTATCTTGATAAGATCCAATATTTAATGAAATTCTTAATTATATTTGGCATTTTTAATACCATCTATTCTATTGTCACTTCCATGTGTTCAATATAAATCTATCATCTGTCCACACATTTTCTCATTGTCTACTTTGTGTTTAATTTGATGCCCATATCTGCAATGTGTTTTCACATCTAAAGTAGATTTCAATTAGCATCCATCCAAACTCCCAATGCATATTTCCTCTCTGCCGTTTTTTACCCCTCCTTCATCTGTATGAACTTATTTGTGCACAACTTTCACGAACTGTACTTTGTATCCTTTGAACTGTAATAACAACATGCACATCAATCATATGAATGTTTATTAAATACAAGCATAAAAAAGTACCTATGACTTTAAGTACAGCATCAAAAAAGAACATCAACTGATAGTCATGTACAAAAAGGGCCTCAGGTATTGAAACGAAAAGCAGTGAGACAATCGTTGAAGCATCAAAAACCTTCAACGCCTCAGTCCGCAACGTCAAGGTTAATAAATCGCAGAGCCTGTATCCCCCCTGGGCTGCTTTTATCATGCTCCTTCTCTCTCGGCTTGGTGAGCACATGATGGTTAATGCAGCATGAATGAACAAGAAGGAGTCCCCCTACATCCTAAAGCGAGCATTCTGATTCAGTAAATAAGCTCTTTGGGGACTCTCAAGTAGAAATGCTTGACATAAAGAACAAAGAGGATAGCTGAGTGGCATGCTGCAAACTTTACAGGGATATTTTGTCCCTTCTCATTTTCCTACTTGTTCTTCTCCTTCTCTTGTCAATCCTGCACCTCTTTCTCCATCCTTTTTCATCCTCATCTAAATATCCTCTCATTCTTTTCTTTTTTCTCATTCCATTTCTTGTCTTCTTTCTCGTTCCATTTCTAAGCTTCCTCCTCGTTTGTTTCTTTCTCTCCTGTCTCCGCATTTCCTTCTCCTCCTCCTCCTCCTCCTCTTCATTTCTATCCTTCACTTTTTATTTTCCTTGCTCCTTATTTTCCTTATTCAAATATGCACTTTCAAATGTGAGTTCCACAAGATGCCCTTCTGAGTATGTTTTTGCATTATGAATATAAAGCAGCCCCTATAAATTGTGCAATGCTTCAAACTAATATATCCATTTTGTTT
>BQKZ01001265.1:24799-39799 GCA_036244855.1 Temnopleurus reevesii | reverse complement strand
ATTTTCATTTTTTTTTTCTTTTTCTGATTTCTCTTCTTCTTCTTCCTTCATTTTCCTCTTCTTCCTCCTAATCTTCATTCTTCTCTTCCTCTTCATTATTCTGCTCCAGCTTCCCCTCTTCTTTCTGCCTAAATTTTGTCTTTCTTTTCTTCTTTCTCTCCACTTCTCCCACTCTGTCTATCTCCCTTCCCTTCCTCATCTCATCTCCCATTCTCTTTCTCTTTGTTCCAATTCCACACCAGTCCTATTCTGCTGACCTACCTCAAACTCTCCCTAATCAATACCAAACCCATACACTGTGCCACTAAAAATTTATTCATAATTCAACTGAGAAAGCATTTGTCCTGCAACGATCACGTCCTCACTAGCATTTAATGCATTCCTGTTTCCTCATTCTAAACTTTCACCTCGATGGTTGGAATACCGTAACCGCTCGCCAGCCACACAGGTGGAAGCAGACGCATCCACGGCATTAAGGTGCCCATTAGACGTACACACCAATTTCAAGCGCGGAATCAATACCCAAGGTTGATCGCTCGCAGCAACATACATTTATCTACATCTACACTTATGTATGTACAGCTTTCATGTGGCATATGCCGTGATAATTTGATAATGTTGGCACAGTTAAGATTATTGGATTTTACCAATGGACAAAATCTGTATTGAAGAAGCTGATGAAAAGGGTATGAAATTTAAAGACAATAATAAAGAATGGGTAATATTTGTTGGAAAAAGCAGTTGTCAAAATGATCTAGGGTGACTAGGGTCTACTTGGTTATTTACAACTATTAAATCCCATACCACTTGCTCATAACCCATAATGTTAAATATTTTCTTATATGGAATATGAATTCATTCTCTGGCGCATAAACATATTTTATATTTATCAAAACTCTGTTCCCCTTTGAAGAGGGAGGTATTTTAACTGCATAATGTTGACACCTAGTGTATACGCTCAGACCTCACAAAATGTGATGATACTGCTCCAAAATAGGGAAGAAAGATAAATCCCCTAGGGTTGTGTAGTAAAATTATCATGAAAAATCATCAAATCTCCTTTGAAAATCAGAGTTTGAGACAATCAACAATCATAATCTTCCTTCCAAATTCATAATGGTTGGGAGGTCTGTACGCTGCATCTAAATTTATTAAGATTTATTGGTCATAATTTTTTTTTGCATTTATCGCAGCTATGTTTTAATGAGGAAGATTTTAAAGTAAGGCCATAAGTTGATAATTTCAAGTATTTTGAACATTTTTACACATTTCTCACTTAATTCTTTTTCACTCACAAAATGTGAGCACTGGTCAAGTCATATGAAACTGGTGACCTTTATTGGTTACAGTAAACCTAAACTAGGGATATCCTACCATGTTATCTAATGATTACCCAAATAGTATGACAAAACTCTGTAGACATTCTATGCTATTTGAGTTTCATTGACTCAAATCAAAACTGACTATAGATACAGAAGAAGATAGCTCTAAAATCAGCTACAACTTCAGTGAAGATGAATTAGTCATCAGAGGGAATACCTTATAGTAATTTTAACTTCAAATCAACTTCAAATCCATCTTCTGACTACTTTTGAAATGACGAGTACAGTGTAGAATAGATTCACCCTAATCCAAATCTATGGACAATGACCTCTCATGACCTGGATGTAATTCATACTAATAGCTTCCTGTAATGATCTGACGAGGAAGAGGAGATGGTATATATTTACATCATGCAAAAACTTGCTGTGTTTATCATTTGAAAAAGCACTAGTAGGAGGAAATTTAACCTTCAAAAGTAAAATATGTACATGAGCATGATTAAAACTTAAATTAGTAATCTATGTACATAAAAGGTTTCTATATTGAATAATCTACAGTGCATGTGCCTATATATAACTTTCAGACATAAATTGAAGTTCAATTCATTTTTATAAACTCGAAACTTCAAATTTGACAATCATAATGACAATCAAATTACAAACAATGTAAACTCTATAATCTGACAATTTTTTTATTTCATTTTGCTAATTTACTTCTGTACAAATTGTGAAAACTATAACCAACTAATGAGCTAGTCTGAACTTGCTTAGATTTATGCTCGCCTAATTTGGGGGTTCTTCTGCAGTTCTCTTCAATCTCTCCACCCTTATTTTTTTCTCAATTTTCAAACATTGAGATTCCTTTCTACGCATCATAACCATCTGCCAAATCAGTTAGAATACTNTATTTGATTTACAAAAGATATTAAGATGTAATTACACCTGACATGAACATACTTGAAATCATTCCTCATTGTGTCTTATGTTAATTGGGAAATATTTACAACTGGTCATTATTAAGAGAGGGTAAGTTGGTGAACAATGAAGATGGAATGCAATTACTGCTCAATGGAGTAAGAAGGGAATGTTTCCACAACTCTATCAATAGAAACAACAGGCTCAATGGTGGAATGATTCAAGGTATGTTCACGTCAGGTGAAAGTACGTCATAATATCCTTTGTAAATAAAATAACTTCCCCTTCAAGGGATTGTCACAAATGCCGCTAAACATTCTATTCATATGCATAGTACTGTATATGACCTCATATACAGTACTCTGCATATGAAGAGAATTTTTAGGGGCTTTCCCAAATTGGCTCACTAAAATATAAAGAAAAATTATTATAAAATATATGGGACACATTTGGGATCTCTCTCACTCACAACCTGGTTGATAGTAAGGATAGCATAGATCACCACAAGTCAACATGCATTGTCATAAAAGTGGACCTTTAAACTGCTAATCTATGCACATAAAAGGTTTCTTGGCACTTCTATATTGAATTATCTACAGTGCATGTGCCTATATAAAACTTTCAGGCATAAATTGAAGTTGTTCAATTTTATTGGTAAATAAACTCGGAACTTCAAATTTGACAATCATAATGACAATCACGATAACAAACAATGTAGCCTAAACTCTATATAGTCTGACAATTTTGTTATTTCTTTTTCTATTCACTGTGAGCTCGCAAATGGGTTTGTCTTGGCAATATACAATTTATCTACCATGAATTGCTCACCCAATTGAATGCTAATTTACTTCTGTGCAAATTTTGAGAACTATACCCAACTAATGAGCTAGTCTAAACTTTCTTAGATTTATGCACACCTAATTTGGGTGTTCTTCTGTGCTTCTCTTGAATCTCTCCACCCTTATTTTTTTCTAAATTTTCAAACATTGAGATTCCTTTCTACGCATCAAAACCATCTGCCAAATCAGTTAGAATACTAAATTACAATAATTCATTGTTCAAAAGTGACCTTCCATAAATTTATAAACGCCTCCACACATTACAGCAGCATGTTTATTCCGAGCACTATAGTTTTGATTCCGACACAAAGGCTCAAATCAATTGTAACACTTTGACATCTATAGTGAGCTAAAACCAAGCTGTAAAATCAATACTACACATTTGTGTATATTATAACTCTGCAGCTGACTGTTTGCTTTTGTGCAAATACTGCATTTAATGGAAACATATTGTGCAGATGAAAAATTGCTCTTGGCCCCTCTGATCTTGCACAAATTGCATCGGACCAACGGCCAAATTGACACCTTAAGCCATCTCAAGTGAAAAAGTGTGAATATGTCACTTTCCATTTCATAATGGCTGAAATGGTGAAGAAAAACAATGAAATGTACGGGCAAAAGTTAATGCATAATTCATTGTATAAAAGTCAAGGTTTCGCTCGCATGTTTCCTAGCCCTTATTTTCTTTTTTGTCTGTCTGCCCCAGGGGTGTGTGTAATCGAATTAGCCTAGATGCTTTGGCTGGTCATTTCACAAAAAGCTAGGCCTGGATAACTATGAAACCCAACATTTTTTTGTCAGAATTTTTTTCTTGCATTCAATATAATAAGGACATGTAGAGAAAAGAGCCTGCAAAAGACTGATAACAAATGCAATTGTTCAATAAATGTCATAATGGAATGTACCAATATTGAGAATTGATAATATAAACCATTCAGTATATAAATTGTTAAATTATTCAAATTCATTTTTGGTATATTCCTAAGCTCTGGTATGAAAAAATAGATTTGAAAATTGTATAAGCTGAAATTTTTGCAATGCTCTTATTTTTGCGAATTTTACAGTCTGTCTGATGCACATTCATATAAGTATAAAACTGCCAAAATCGTGAAAATAACAACACGCCAATGTAGCGAATTGGTCCGGAATCATCAAAACACCATCAAAACTGTATGCTAAAATATTGGCTTATACAGTTTAATTAATCTTTAGCAACCAGCCTAAAGAGAATCTACTTTAAGAGACTGGAAATTAATTCTACCACTAAAGGCTATGAATAAAGAACCAAAGGTGTGTATGTAAAACATCAACATGATGCAATTGCGAAGTGTGTTGCAAAATACATAGCAGCTCTATATCAAGTTTACTTTCTGACAAGTACAATTTGTGTAGTACAGTATGTAATAGAGATTTGAATGCTGCGACTTACAACAAAACAGGGCTTAAATTAATCAAAGGCCATGGAGGCCATGGCCTTGGATGCCCTATACCCTGGCCTTGAATCCCTCCACAAAAAGGCTCATTTGCCTTGGAGATTTAGGTGCCCTTTTTTTCTTTTCCCCATTCATGCTGTAGTATAAAAATGTGCCATAAATAAAAAAAATGGCATTGCCCTAAAATCAACGAAATTTACGGCTTGACAAAATATTAAAGAAATGCAACAACGCAATCATATGTTTATCTACCCATAATTGGGGCATTTAAAAGATTTTCTATCACAATCAGACAGGGCTTTTATATGTTGGTATTTGTATTATTTGTACATTATGGAGCAATCCACGTGGAAGCAAATGGAAGCAGACGTCCCTTTAGAAAAATCAATAAATTCTCAAATGTACAGTATGCATCAGTACCAATGTGAAATTGTACGTACATGCCAGTATGTCCAGATAATATGTTGTAATACAAAAAGATCATTTCAGTATGACTCTCAGAGCAGACAGTCAGTTGATTTAAATTTACTTTAAAATACTACCAAATTACTAAGTAATTACTACTGATGAACTAAAACACTATTTATGTGTTTATTGGAATAAACTTTTCTACATGTATACTTGTGCTTATTGAAATATACTATTACTTTGCATTATTTTCCTTAATCATTGTTCAAAGTATTGTCTCAATACCAAGATTTTTGTTTTTTAAATAGCAAGTGTGGTTGGAGCAGCATTGAGTCACCACAGACATCATATGGGATAACAAATTTAGCAGCAAAAGACCCTGGAGATGCTGTTGATTTCTTCAAATTTTCCCACTCCACATCCAAATCTGACAATGATCGAAGACGCTCCTGTCAACTAATCCCCCTCAAAGACCTGTGAAGGAGGGGTTATATCGACGAAGCCTCAGACAGCCGCCGAGATCTCCGTATCGACAAGGCAACTGAGCAAACATTACTGGCTACACCAACGCAAGTCTCCTTTCATCAATGTAATTTTATGTCAAAATGTGATGCAGAATCGAACCTCTCCGTTACATGTTTACAGCTCAGAGTGACTTTTAGATTGGGCAGGAAATGTAATTGTGCATGCACAGAACTCTGATTTTGCTAATTTCTTACTATTTTTCTTATGGTATCAATCTCTTTGATGACTCCCTTAGTAATTGACTAAATTTAAGATAATCAGGAGCTCAAATGTTATATATGTTCAAATATGAGTATTTCATTGTGCAAGAAAAGCAATTTTAATCATGTAAATTTTGGAAATTCTTGGCAATTTTGATAATTCCACAGGGTACAATTGGTTGTTTTTTTTTCTAAAAATAAGTTTGAGATGACCAGAGGGTTTACTAAAGAGGGGTACTCTGTGCACAACAACCTGTGCACTATGAAAGTGAAAAATTGATGCACCTTTATACTGTGGGAAGCTTTTATCATTGCAATTTTATACTAAAGCAAATAATGGGCAAATGCACCAGACAGTAAATGTAAAATCATTAAAATCCATCCCCATTCAAAGTCTAGAAAATGAAAAAGGGGTTAATTAATGACCACAGACAAGAAATATAGAATTATGATGGAATCGCTCAGGCATTAATATCCCCTGAAACTGGGGTACATTATCATACCACAGTTACAGAACATGATCCAACAGAAAGCGATCAAGGCTAAAGGTTTTTATCATGTTCAGAAGGCATTAAATTGCATGACCAACCAGTGATCAATCATTTTAAGTGGCCAATATGGCAGCAAAAGACAATAGCAAAATTTTGAGGTCTGTATTTCTCAACAGCATGCACGAATACATGTAATTTGTTAATTTCAGTGTTTCATAAATGAACATTGGCATTTGCATTTTTTTGTATGATCAGTAGTGTATCCATACAATGCCAAAGAATGCACACTTTCAACAATCTCCATTGTGAAGAAAAGGTGCATTTCCATTATAAAATATATATCATGGTTTTAAGCCTAATTGTAGGCAATGATGTGTTCATGTGGATATATTTATTGTACCATCCATATCAATATTCATATTAGATATCCCAATATGCTTACTACACATCTCTGCCATTCACCTGGCACTGAGAATATTATAAATTCAATGTGGTTTTTCATGTTTTTACCACCCAAATTCATGCCACAGGATACAATATCATCTTCATTTTAAAGATTGGCTTCATTCCAATTTTTTCAGCGCCAAGTTACGTGGGTGGTACAAGTGTATGTATTTATGATGATGGAAAGGGAAAAGAGGAATACAAAAAGGAGATGAAGATTAAGAAAAAGAAAAAGAAAAGGAGAAGAATAGGAAAATGAGGACAAATCTTGATGATACATAAAAAGAACAAGAAGTAGAAGAAGAATAAAATGATGATGATGATGATGATGATGATGATGATGATTCCTTAGTTCTTGATTCTCTTAAAACAGGGCATTACCAAACTCTCCTGCCATCTTCTGTTTCTCCCCCATCTCTTTTATCAACTTCTTTACCCTCCCTATATCTCTCTCTCTTAAATGCCGTCCCTCCTTCTCTCTACAAAGCTGGCATAAAGAACTTACCTCAATCTTTGCATTTGTCTCCTGCTTCATCTGTTGGTTAAGAATCCTCAGTTCTTGGTTCTCCTCCAGCAGAGCATTTCCAAACTCTCCTGCCATCTTCAGTTTCTCCTCCATCTCTGCTAGCTGGTGGTAGACGTCGTCTTCCATGATGAGGGTGTGTTCACCGTCAGGGTCATCCAGGAACCTGAGGTCAAAGGTGAAAGTTCACATTATAAGTATTAAACCCTGGAAGCATTGTGCAGAATAAATCAAGCGTATGCGATATAAAATAAATCTCATCAATTTCTATTCACACACAGCATAAGGCATTGTCCGAAGTGTGCACTGCAATTTTAAAAGCAGGATTTCTTTTTCAATATATAAGTACAAAACCATTCACATCAAATAAGACATTTAGTTGTCAAAAAGATACCCTAAATACAAAAACAAACATACACAAACACACACATACATAACATAAACAAAATTCATTCACCCATAATTCAAACCTCTTTTTCTTTCTTTCCTCTATAGGGGGGGGGGGGTGGCAATCCAATAATGGGAGCCTAAATTAATGACCTGTGAATTTCTGTTAGGATTATTACAATAAACATTTTCAGATAGGTGCAAGAAAATGTAAACATAACTGTTTCCAAAATAATCATAATGGGTAAGTAAACAAAAGATTGCTATACCCGAATGCCCGGTCGTCAAAACATCATTCACATGGAACAAAAAATAACTCTTTTTTTCTTTTTTTAAAGTGTATCACGTACAGTATGTAAATTCATTTGATGTGAATTGATATAGCCAATAACTAGGGGAAGTTGTTAGTTTCTGAATTTAATTAGCTTAAAGCACATCATACAAAAGCAGAAAACAAACCAATCACCCATTACTCTGGACAAGATGAATGCAGAATAGCCGCATATTTCCATTTATGGTAGAGTGATCATGATCGTTTTCTCATCATACAATTTGTACTACATGTGGGTGTTTTAATCATTGATAACCACATACATGTATCATGAATTCCAAATCTGCACCTCACATGGACCATTTTAGGCGTGGATAAGTTGTAAAAGGTTTGCTTTACAATATTCTTATACAAATTATATGACACTTAGCAAAAATATGTCAAAAGTTCCCATCGACTTAATAATTACATTGAAATTGTCATTTACTGGAAATTAAATACATACAAGTACATCTAAATAAAATGCTAACATGTAAATGTAATCTTTGAAAGGCCGAATATTTTTGTTGAATTTTTCTATTCAAAATAGCCATTTTTAAATTGAATAATTTCTCTGGAAATAGTATTCTTATTTTTAACAAAATCCACATTCAATTTACCTTAGGTCAGGCTCCCCTTCGTCCTCTTCATGAATCGCGAGTGAGGTTGCAGCCCGACTCGACCCGCTCAAAATATTCTCGTCTGGCGTGCCGTCCCACGACAGGTCGCTCATGACGGATTCAGTATCCCCGCCATCGGCAGACGAGCCTTGGTATGACTGAATGGAGTGTGGCATGGCGATGGGGGGACTCGGTTCACGCGCTACCGCCATCTTGGATCCATCGAAAAGTGGCTTCAGTAGATGTAGACATCTTGGGGCCTAACTCGCAGTCCAGCATGTATTGATATCTGTGGGTCTACGCTCAAATTGCAAGTGCTCAAAACACATGGTCTCGATTCAACATGAGTTTTGTCTATATCTTAAATGATTCCACGAAATGGGTATTTTTGTGATTTTTAAACAGTATAATTCAATATCAGTCTTTATTCCAGTGCTGAAAATTTTCTATTTAAAACATAAGCATATGCAGCAAAGTTCTGAGATTACAATAGGACAGGCTCTTTAATACTGGATTCCATAAATAACTTTACATGGCTTTCCTACATTCATGTACACATATCTACAAATTGTACAGTTCTAGCGCTCGCAGCTTCTACATCTCCTATTTGTTCTCCTTCATCTTGCGATATCTGCAAAAAGATAAAATGAAATAAGGAATAAAGAGGTTTAAAATGTTATATTCTGAATGGCCAGTATCCAAACTGCTACATGTATGTAACTGTATTACTACTTTCTTGCATAAATCCCTTTATTTCAATAGGTAATAAATTCATCCCCTGCACACAGATGCAAGAAAATTTCACACGCATACTAATATTCCAACTTACGATATCTGATTCAATACGTTATGTCTGTCGAAAGACATTCCTGCTTGAGTGGCCATTGATTCACTTTTGAATTGATTAAGTTTCAAATAGAATTTGTTCAAGATTCAAATGTGTAGGTAATAAATCTACAGAAAAAATATTTAAAAAGAAATATGAAATATGATGGATCAAATTATGACATATTAATATTCCTTTGCACACCCATTCATATATTAATGTGCTGTTTCAACACATTGGCCACGTTTTCATTTTTTAATACTGTATGAAAACCATTGCCTCCTTCCGGAGTTGTAAGTCACAAAGAAGCCTGTTCAAAATGCTTTATCATAATATCAAAGAATAGCTTGCCTAACTTGGCTAATCAAGCAAAAACATGTCCAAACACACACAACAATATCAGGGGGCTACAGTCATTGCACACCGACACCTACTGTACAATTGTCAAGTACATGCAGTCAATTTATCTACCTTTGAACTTCATCAAATACCAACAGATCTTTATCAAACACCAAAGTCTATCAAACTTTGTACAAAATACCATCACTAAGAACTGCCCATTAAACGATAATTGTCAATATTATTGCAAAAATTGTATACAAATGTAATAGAAACTAGTACATGTAAATAGTGTGTTCCCAATGAGAGGAAAATAGGAATGACTTTAATACTTGTACTTTGTTCAATTCTTTAAAAATTAAAACGCAAGATGGTCCCGTTACCACAATTTGTTTCCCATTGTGATTGTAATGTTAGCTTAAAAATGTATGGTTCAGACCATGTTGGTGGTAGATGTGTTAATGAAAAAGTTGCCCAGAGAACATTATTGGCTGGTTGTGGTAATGATGTTTGTTGATATCTATGGTGGTGGTGGTGGTGGTGGTGATTTTGGTGATTTTGATGACGATGGCGATGTTGGTGTTAATGGAGGTGGTAGTGCTGAAGGAGATTGCAATTGTGATTAAAGTAATGGTGGTGGATATGTTTTCCAAAAGTTACATGCATAATGGTAACGATGGTCTAGTGTTGGTAGGAGCGGTGGACATAGTGAAGAATGTAGCTTGGTGGTGGTGGTGGTGTTGATGGTGATGTTGATAGTGGTGGTGGTAATGATGGCTGAGGTTATGATGAAGTGATAATGGTATCAGTTTGCTGATAATGATTGTGGTTGTGGTGGTGGTGGTGGTGGTGGTGGTGGTGGTGATGGTGATGGTGATGGTGATGGTGATGGTGATGGTGATGGTGATGGTGATGGTGGTGGTGGCGATGGCGGTGGCGGTGGCGGTGGCGGTGGCGGTGGCGGTGGCGGTGGCGGTGATGGCGATGGCGATGGCGATGGTGATGGCAATGGTGATTGCAATGGTGGTGGTGATGGTGATGGCGATGGTGTTGGTGGTGGTGATGGTGGTGGTGATGGTGGTGATAGTGGTGGTGGTGGTGGTGGTGGTGGTGGTAGTGGTGGCGGTGGTGGTGCTGCTGATGGTGGTGCTGGTGCTGGCGCTGGCGATGGCGATGGTTGTGGTGGTTGTGGTGGTTGTGGTGGTGGTGGTGTTGATGGTGGTGTTGGTGGTGGTAGATGATTTTCAATGGCAGTGATGGTAGTGGTGAAGGTGTCTGGCAGTACTGTTTCGATGGCAATAATGGTGATTGCTGGTGTTGTATTAGTTGGTGATGTTAATTTAGGTAGTGGTGACTGGTAATAATTTTGTGATGGTGGTGATGTGATAGTGGTGGTGAAGATAGTTATGATGGTGATACTGATAGTGATAACATAGCATGACAAGAATCTATAAATAGTGGTGGTCAAATGAGGTGTGGAGAATGTTACATGGTGGTAATGATATCCATGAATGTGGCGGATGAGGTGGTAGTGGTGGGGGTGGTGGTGGTGGTGGTGGAGGTTGTGATGTTGGTGGTGTTGAGCTAGTAATGGTGGTGGTGGTAGTGGTGGTAATACTATGCAGTGGTGGCTGAGGTCATTGGTGGAGAAAGATTTTTTAATCATCATAGAGTTGGCCAGTCAGAGCATATTGATGTGGCAGTCGCGATGGTTGTATTGCGTTAATTGGAAACAGTGTTGAGGTGATATACTGTAATGACAGATTTAGTCTTAATGCTTTATAGCACATGGCAATGGTGGTGGTGGCACAATGTAATGATCAGAGATGATGGATTTGGTGGCGGTCGAGATGGTGGTGGTAGTGTTTTGAAAATCTTAGAAAAGAAAAGTTTCTTTCAGAGAAGGGTATGGTTTGGTAGTTAATCTCCTTCAATGATTTTATGTAATATCTTGGATAACTACTCAGGCCATATGGGCCTAAATTTCAAGCAAATTTTGTTCTGCAAATCATATGAAATATATGTGATTTTGGTGACTGTCTGTTGAGACACCAAGTTTACATTAGATAACTCTCAGAATGCAAATTTAGAGGAGAATGTTTTTTTTTTAGAAAACTACATTTCTGTTACTATAGACTATAGATGATGATACTTGAACATGATATATCAATTCACGGCTTAGAATTATTTTCCATTTTTAATGAAAAAAAAAGACTTTTTCCCAATCAAGTTCTTTAGTATTAATTGATTGGAAATTTATTCTAGTAGTAATACTTGCTCAGGCCAGAGGAATTTTTATTATAATATTTCATTATTCCCTAATGGAGACCCTAAAGGAAACTCTGAACAATGAAAATATAAGTACAAAATTTATCAGTCAATTTAAAGTTTAATAGTTATAGTACATGATCATCACCACACTACCACCTGTATACGATGAGGTAATCCTCTGATCCTCGATCAATTACACAATGATAAACTAAAAAATATAGTAGAGATGTGTAAAGCAGAGACATCAAATATCAATCTCACATTTCTAGGTGAAACAAAAAATATATTACCATATATTTGGCATTGTACCAAAAAAGTATAAATTACTTAACTTGAATGTGTATTTGAGTCGAAACTAAAATACATGTACTTCATTTTTTAATATAAGTCACAAAACTTCACAAATTCTTCTACTTCTTCAGATTACATCTGCCTCTTTTGGCCTGAAGATTCTTGCTAAAAATCGTCAGAGCAACAGTGACTAAACATGTGAAAACAAGATCTGAAATCAGCTGCTCACGCACTAATTGAAATTTCGCCCTGACGATGCCAAACCCTCTCTGCCAGAGTTGCGGGAGAGCTGTCTGCTACTCGGCACCGCACAGGAAAAATAGGGACCCGGAAAAATACAGTTTTATTTTAACGGAACATGGTAATTCATAGAAACAGCAAAATGAACCATACTTCATAACATGAAATATATACGTAACACACTGCGTAAATATAAAATTATGACTTACATTAGATAAATCTGCGGATGATATTCCCAATGATATTCCACAGAAGTGTATATGCACACGCACAGGTAAATCAATGGAATGGATGTTGAAATGTATTTCGCGATGATTATCGTAGAGAATGCTCTTTAGAATAGTCTAAATACACAGTCCCAATTTAGATGTGTTTCTGCAATAGTGTCCATTTATTACAAGTAATCTGTCTAAAAATAAATTAGAAACACTTTATTATTTACATATTTCGATAAATTGATATATACACCAGATTTGTTATCCATAGATTTTTCGTTCTCATTATTAGATGTGATTAGCTAAACCATTTTCTTTAAGGTCTGTTTTTGTACACTACTATATACTCCGAAACCGTCGAAATGAGATGGCGCGCAAAGAAAACTAAAAAAATCTTTACATCGATTTCTATGCCACCAAAACATATTAATCTGTGGGTGATATATTTGCTTCATTATCATTTTATTCCTTTCGCCATCCTCGTTTATCTAGTTTCACCCCACCCCCTCCCCTGTGTGTCAATTAACAAACTGGTAATTCTGAACAAGTCGTCTGAGCTCCCTACTTCCAAGATTATAGGCCTATAGCTCTTTGGCATAAATCTGTATATGAAGTTGAGAAAGTTTTGTGATAATAAATTGTTATGGCTGTGTGAGTTTCTGTTATTATTTACCGGTATGCGCTTGTTTATTAGCGGAAAAAATGTGCAGCTACATGATGATCATTCTAAAAAAAAAAAAAAAAAAAAGAAGAATCTACTACATAGAAATATTCTAAAACAAAAATAGATAAATCAAAGGAACAGAACAAAAAAATGAGTCAATACGGTGTTTCAAAAATTTAGACAATTAGCGATTCATGACATCATAGGTGCACAAATGTTTAACATTCATCATATCTATATCAATGTAGTACAATACTACCTTATTTTATTATATACCAAAATATTATTTCCTAAAAAGCTTCAACCAGGATTTCATTACAATATATGTAGGTATAGATCCCCTATTTGCATGTCTAGATCGATACAATTTTTTTTTAAATTTCTTTCCGGTTCAATTTATGATTAAGTATATTTCTATAATATTGGGTTAACAAAACATAACGCATGAAATATTATAAAACTGTGCATAAACTATTATGAAAATGTGCATCAAATATTTTAAGGCAGATCTACTTGTAGCACGAGTATAAAGTATAAAATTTGTTCTAAATGAATAATTTGATTGGACACTTAATAAGAATGAATTTTGCACCCATGACGTCATCAAGTTGGCAAAATGTCTAAAAAAAAATTAATTGATTTGCTCATTTTTTTCCTTCAAATTATTAATTGAGACATTCATAACTTTTGATAAGTTGTCCGATTTTCTTTCAAGTTTGTTTGGTTCTGTTAACTAAATTTTTCTGCTTTGGTGAAAAAAACACCTTTTGGGCAGACAAATACAGTTTTAAGCATTCTATAACATAACAAAATAATTATTAAGATCATCATATATATCTTGTCAGGAAATTTAAGTACTAGAATGATAATAATCTCCATATCATTCAACCAGTAAATCTTTTGAAAAAAAATATTAATAGGGAAAATTAACTAATCAACAACCTGCCAAACAATAATCAATTTAAATTCAGTGACAATCAAATGGTTCCTCTATAGAGAATGGTGAAAAAATCATCCTTATTCTGTTTTGTTTAAATCTTAAATTAAGCTTGATATCTCTGACCAGCTAAGAGGCAGCATTGTTGAATTAGAATAAATGGGAGGACTGACTGACGTGTTTATGGAATGCACAGAGATTGACATTCTTGATTGAATGACTCAAATCTGAATTTGTATACAATTATCCTGAGTGCGATTTTCCTTTATATTTTTTTTTGAATTTGTGTTTACTCGAAATTGTTCACATTTTTGGGGTTATATTGCTTGTTATCAAAATGGAAATAAATAAATAAAAAATGAAATAAATAAATCAAAATACAAATCAAATCAAATCAAATCAAATCAATTGATTGTGGTTTAATAAGTGATTCGGAAGTGATAATTATGATTATGATTATTGATTGATTGATCGACTGAGTTTATAATGAATCTATTAATTGATTGGTGGAGTTGGTAGTGTGCTTAATGATTGATCTATTAACCAATTGACCAATTGACAAAAAAAAACCCACTGCAGTGCAGTGCAGTGCATTGACATTTGGATATCTTCTGCAAAGGAAAATTACCACATTGCAAGCTACCCGAACTATCATAATTTCTAAATAAATTAATCACAACGATCTATTTCTTTGGGAGGAGGTATTCATTCGAACGATATACATTCGAACGTTGCGGAGGCGCAACATTTTAGGGCAAATATTACTTGCTTTCTTGCTTGTCGTCTCGGACATCCATTCG
>BQKZ01001265.1:0-24644 GCA_036244855.1 Temnopleurus reevesii | reverse complement strand
GGGGGGGCTTTTTTGTGGTGTTTATCATTAGGCCGGACTGAGCCTATAATATGTCAGTCCAACTCATTTGCGACAAGAGTTCCGCTACAGCAATCAGCATTTGCAATTTCACCAACATTAACAACATTTTAAAAAGAGTTTTAAACTTTGCTTCACAATTTTGGACGCTCCTTGATTATGGGCCTCATATATACCTCATGTATCCCTAGTTAGACCTTTGATTTGTAACAAGCATAATCGAAATTATAATAAAAGCGGCCTATATTGTATTCCAAGTCGGACAGTGATTTTTTTAACATGTTACAAAAAGTTTGAAGTTTGAGTGGAAGTATTGAATGATTGATTGGAGTCCATCCATGGAACGATCATGGACTGAATTTTCATCTTCAAGAATTTAATACTTCGTTTGGTTTCAAACATACTGATAATTATAATACAACTGAAAATAGTTACACTATCATTTTTCTAACTTTTCAAGCGAGTCGGGCGACCGTAAACTTACGGTACGTACTCGAGCTACTCTTCCCTAGCAACCCGTAGTCATGTACGCTGGTAGCAAGTGCACTTCGTAAATCGGGCGCGGAGTAATACATTGTACCAGTAATGTTTTGTTATTCCTCACGTTATCAATAGACACAATAATTATGAAAGAATATACATGATTTTAATATATTTTTTTTTCATCATTTGTCAAAGTTGTAACTTTGGGTATGAATATTATTGTACTAAGATATTTTACGAAATGGATCTATTTTACCAATCAATTATTTACGCGGATAATTAAAGTGTGTGATCCGGTATTCGATTTTTGTGTGAATGATTAGGTCGTCGGAACCAAAATATAACTTTCTGCTTTAAATATGTCGGAAATAGTAACGAAATTGACATAGTTAATATTTTGCAACAATAGAACATAAGCCATGGATGACATTCGTTTCGAATGGCTAAGGGACAAGGTATATCATGCTCTAAACATTTCGGATCCCGAAGTTTTTGAGGAGTTGATGAATCGCGATGACGGCGAATACGAGAGGAGCCTTGCAAAATTTCTCAATCAAACGCCCGAGGAAGGAAAATCAGCTGCAATATTCTATAAAAGAGTACAACAAGAAGAGCGAGAGGTTGAAATAGAAGTCGGTGAGTAACTTTATTTTTGACCTGATGAAAAACAGACATTTCCGAAACAAATTTGATATGTGCTGCTTCTTATCGGAGGCGGAGCTCACTCCCACCACCGGGGAAGCTTCGGGAGGGACGTCTTTCGTCAACCGCATACCATTCAATTCTACCCGAGCCGCCGTCGGATAAGTGGCTTGCGCCGCGGGGCCGGGGACGGGTGCTCCCCCAAAGGCCCCAATAAAACTTTAACTTGTTAGACTCTTATGCTGGAATTCACAAAGGTGGCTTATTTTTAGTCCATGAATATAAAATTGTTTAGGATAGCCAGAGTTTATTCAAGATCCTCCAACAGAGTCCAATCCAAGGCTACATTGTCAACCTCCCTTGAAACTTTTTGTTGTTTCAAAATCAGAGAAGTTTGAAAAAAGTGAGCAAGTTGAAGATATCTAGTTTGTCAACTGGTGAATAATGATATTCTAAATGAGTGTATTAATTCCTTTGCCTCCAGAACCCTCTGAAGATGGTCTACCGGAGCCAGAAGAAGATGGCTTGGTGGGGGCCACACCTGTCGAGGAAACTCCGCCCACTCCTGCAGAACCTGTTGAAACACCTACAGAAGAGAAGGGGAAAAGTAAGTGGTACAAACGTATTCAAAGGAATTTTGTTGTCTTTGATTTGAACACTAATAATATTCATTATCGAATAAATGTGGGTAAATTCTCTTTGAGAATATGAAAATATTGCATCTCTTAATTATGCGATCGAAGTTGGATTTTTAAATCCTAATTCTGTTGTTATAAAATAAAATTGAGTGAAAGGGAGCAGGTTTTTTTATTCTTTCATTTATTGATGTATATCTAGGAATGTAGTCATGTGTGCCTTTCTAAGTAAGGAAATCAAATGTTGAATAGAGCGTACATGTATAGACTATAGTAATTTGATTGATTCAGCATAATTTGCAATCTATTGAAAATTGCTCTGATAAGTTTTACAGTTGGATCTTATTAAAAGTGCAAACGCTGCTCAAATTTAAATGGGGCTTTATTGATATATAGATCATTGATCAATCTTGGAACATACACATAATCTTAATCAATATTGTTTTCATGATTATATTTTGACAGAGAAAAAGAAGAAGAAAGGAAAGAGAAATCAATCGGCTAAGACAGAGGCCCAACCAGAACCGGAGACACCCAAGCCTAAGACCCCTGAACCTGAGCCTGCTGATGCAGCTGAGGGCGGGGAAGGAGACCCTGATGCTCCATCTCCTGACAAACAACCAACAACAGTATGTATTCTAAAGTTAGGCTCCTAACCCCACACTTTGATCTTTAGGCCTACTTGTAGCATAAAATGTAATTGGACTTATGATGAAAAGTTATTGTAAACCTATAGCAAAATGTAGGGAATCGTGAATCTAGATTCAGTATCGCCTGAAACTAAAAGCTTTCTCCATGGGTATCCTTGGTGAGTTGAAAGCAAAAGCAATGTTGTCATTATAACTGATGTAGATATTGGATGCATCTGATTATTTTACTGTCCCTAACTGCAATGAGCAATTGTGGTTAATATAATACCTAGACTCATCACAATATCGTACACATATATTCTTAAATCAAAAGCCGTATGTAAAACATTTAGCTTCCTACTAGGACTAAAGAAGACGAGAGGAAATATAGGAGGTTTAAATGTCAAGGCATTAACAGTATACAGTGATAGAAATTACTTAACTATAATATGAAATATTCAGAGCACAATCTTTGTACACAATTTTTTTCTCCAACAAATTGCAAGCCTTGTGTTTTAACATTTCACCTTCAGAAAATCATCCGAGAGACATTCATGCGCACGCTGTTGTACATGTGCCATGGACACGTGCCTGAACAAGTCGCAGAAGAGGACTGCATCTACTTCATCCGCAACACACCAGGGATGGTCGACCTACCTAACACCATGGATGAAGCACAAACCATGCTACCAAACTTCTTTGAGTATGGTATCCTCAATGGACACTCTCTTGTCATGCTGGAACAGATCATCACTCAGGTGTGAATTATTCTCTTATATGTAGCCTGTATAAACCTTGATAGGAAAAAGGGTTCCTGTATGTTTCCTGTACATTCTATTATCTTTAATCCATATTGACCAATTTTGTGTTTACTTTGTGACTGCAGGATATATTGACCCTTTAATAACAATATCTCAAAAAGCATTTTAAAACAAGGCCTATTTTGTGGAAAGTTTCATTTTTGTAAATCCTGTGCTACCATTAAATTGTCCTCTTTAACAAGGTTGGTTCTATAAGGGCAATGAGTGTAATAATACCTAGAGTAAGTAAAATTACCAACTGATGCCTACATCTCAAGTGATTGTACAAAATGTACTGTGACAACTCAGCTTGGAAGTAGAACATGTATTCTCCATTGCCATGCAATGTCATAGAGATGAGTGTAAATTAAGCTGAGATGTCTGGCCCCCAGTATGAATACTATTTGTCCCGTATGAATTAGAATACTTCAGAACTTGGATGTCCAGAGTATGTTTGTAATCTATATCTCTAGAGGAGTTGACAAAGTTCTTCAATATTTTGTTCCTCTCTAGGTGTACATTCCCCTGCTGTCCTTCAATGCTCATAAGAACAATGATGCTCCAACGGAAGCAGAGCAGAAAGCTGCTGCACTCTCATCTGCTTCCAAGGATAGCCTCAATCTGGTACCTGAAGATTCTGACGAGGAACCTGAAGAGGTAAACGTCGCTGAGCTCCAGAAGCACGCCCTCTTGAGAGACGATTTCCTCATCAACATGGAAAAGTTTGCCAAGCACATTGAGCGAACCATCCAGCAGATTGAGGGCGAGGTGAGACTTGACATTCCAGAGCTCTACACAGATGGTGATCCAATGGAACTAGCCAAAGATGATGCCCTCATACACGAGATTGAAAACGCAACGCTAGAATGGACCAAACAGATTGCAAGCGCGGTGGAGGTCCAGTTGAAGAAGACCCCACACGGCAATGGCCCACTGGCAGAGATTGACTTTTGGCGGGAGCGTAATGCAGCTTTGAGCGCCCTCAGCGAGCAGATCAAGTTGCCAAAGGTCAAGAAGATGCTGGACATCCTGGCCAAGAAGGATGCCATGGGAGACCACGCCATCCTGCAGAGTTTTGATCTCAACAGGGCAGAGCTGAACAAGTACTACGTGGAAGCAAAGGACAATGTTCGCTTCCTCAGCACCCTTGAGAGGCACTTCAAGAACTTGACGCATGGTGCAGGATTCCAGATTGTCCTGGACACCATCCCGTCCATGATGAATGCCTTGCGCATGGTGTGGATCATCTCGCGGCATTACAACACAGATGAGCGTATGATTCCTCTTATGGAGCGTATCGCTTGGGAACTGGCTGAGAGAGTGGAGAAGGTCATCAATATCAGGACCATCTTCAAGTAAGCAATACCTTATGTCATTTATATTCTATTTTACATTATTTGTGTGATTCATCAGATGAAATTCATATTTCATTATTGCCTCACACTTGGCAAGTAAGCAGCAAAGATAGATCCTGCATAATAACAAAGAAAATTAATTTTCAGCATACATGACTCTGAAATAATGGTAATTATGTGGTTGTAAGTCAAGAATTTATTTTGAGATAACTGTAAATAAATGATCTCAAGTTTTATGTTCAGTCAAATGATATGAAATCTATGCCACTCTGACACTGTTGAACTGAAATTTCTTATACTGGAATATCTAAACTTCATTACTCACTTCATACTTCCAAGGTTCTGGAATAGTGCCTTGCTCCAGCCATTCAGCCCTCTAGGTATGTCAGTGCCAATCTATTTGGAAAATCAATATGATGTATTTCACAAAATAAACTTTATAGGACTTGCAACTTCAATATTTCTTCTCATCAATAAAGAAAGTAAAATTATTTAAATTAAATTATTTTAACGTTTCTAGGGATTCGCCAGCTCAAGTTAAAGCTAAGACTGCTGAAGCCAAAAAGATCCTGGAGATGTGGAAGGAATGCTACCTGGAGGTCAGAGCCAAGATTGAAGCATCGGGACGTGATGCTCGTTGGGAGTTTGACCGCAAGAAACTCTTTGAGCGCACTGACTACATGGCCACCATCTGCCAGAACATCTATGATGTTGCACAGGTACACCATTTTCTCCTCAATTTATGTTTTGGATCAGCTTGAAAAAGGTTTCTGACATTGATGAAACTATAGAAAATCATATTTTGAAAGTAGAATGTGGTCACAACTTTATTGATTTGTGGTGATTTCATATTTCTACTCGCTCAGAGATATTGACCCAAATTATGCAAAGAGAGCAGTTTGTTATAAAATTGTTGTACTTCTCCACCTTATTAGTGCAAGAGTGTTTCTTAACATGATTACTTGTTTTACTTTGCACTTATAAGGATGAGTATGAAATACTTTTCATCCAGTTTAGAATTTAGTGGGAATTTAATGGGAAATGTATGTAGGTTCTGAAGAGATATGTGCCATTCAAGAATGAGCCAATTATGCATATGCACATATAAATTTATACCTGGAAATAATGTTAAAGCAGAGATAATGATATGAGATTTGTAAAGCACTTCTTATAGTGAAGGAATAACCGTGATGATAAAACGTTTGCAATTGTTATCTTTTTTCGTGATTTAGGTCCTTGAGGAGTTCTACAATATCTTCGGCCCTGAGCTGAAGTCTGTGACTGGCGATCCACAGCGCATTGAAGATGTACTCAAGAGAGTTGATGGACTGGTCGAACCAATACAAGATGTAAGTTAGCTCAGTTTTTAATACTACATAGCCAACAAACTTCTGTTTGACTGTTCAATGAACCATGAAAAATAAAATATGTCTAATATTTAGTTCTAGAGATGTATTAACTTTTATCTCTTAGTTTAGCAATCAGAAATTTTAAATAGTTTTTGTTTACATATCAAATATCATGATAAGCCACTGTTTGGATTGATGTTTCACAACACAATGATTGAATCTTGTAATTGTTGTGAACGATAGGGATCAACCTATTTGTTTTTTGCATAAATCAAGCATTTGCTTCCTGCCCTTACGAAAATTTTCACAGTGGATGACCTAGTTACGAAATTCCTTGCTTCAATATAAAGTCAGTGAAAATTTTAACTTTATAGTTCCTTAATCATAAAAAATGTAACAGAATAGACCAAATACTTTGCTCTGTGTTTAGTCCCTTCATTGTTCATTAAGCCTGTTTAAAAACAATGATGCAACTCCCAAGGAATCAGAGTTTATTGTGATAATTTATTGTTTCTTTAGGTGAACTTTGAACCCTTCAGTTTGAAGCACCAGCTGCAATGGCGCAAGGTGATGGAATGGTTCAACAAGGAGGTAGCAGCCATCGAGGACGAGGCTAAGCACTTCATTGATGAATCCTTCAAGACTCTACGCTCGGCAGAGGGTGCCTTTGACATGCTGCTCAAGTTCAGACACATCCGATCACGTGAGGCCATCAACTCACAGATGATGAAGAAGTTCAATGATATCCTTCTGCAGTATGGAAAGGAGGTGAGTATGTTCATGATATTACCATTATCATTGAAGTGAGCGAAAAGTGAAGACAAATTTAATTGTAAGAAGATTACACCATTGGGATGTAATTCATTGGCACACTTCAAGGATATACATAAATTTCAAGAAAATTACAAGCAAGTGTTTGAAAAAATATATATAACTATCATAATTGCTGCAAGATGAGAAATAATTATTTGAAAAATGTTTAATTGAAAATTAGATAAGGGAGCTACAAGCTGATACTCTCGGAATCTGAAATGATTACGATGTCCATAGCATTAAACGTTCTGCAACCAGACTGGAAATGTATCAAATCTCTTTTAGAGTTAGCAAACCTCTGTACTGTTGTAAATTTGCATGAGACTTTATGTCTGGTCACTCCAAACTCTTGCTTTCACAAACTTTTCTTATTCATCATGATGATTCAGCCACAACATCATATCAGAAATAATTGTTTTTGTCAATTTTCAGTAACACCATCCTTCTTTTTCTGCTTGAAGTGCGAGGCAATATATATAACTCATACAAACCACGCTTTTTTCCTTTATTTTTTCCAGGTTGACACTGTTCAAGCCCTCTTCAAGCAGTATCAGCACAACCCTCCTGTCTCCAAGAACCAGCCTCCTGTTGCTGGAGCTATTGCCTGGGAGAGATCTCTCTTCCATCGTATCAAGCACACCATCATTAGGTTCCAAAGTATGGAAGATATGCTCACCAGTGAATATGGAAAAGCTGTAAGTATTTATCTGCTTATGCCTTCTCAAATAAAAAAAAAAAGATCTAAAAGACAGTATTAATAGTTAGTAACTTGAATTTGTTTAGTGTAGTGGATTAAGGATAATGTCAATGATTTCTTGGAAGATGCTTCACTGCTTTCGCTGACGTGTCTTCATAGGTGGTAAAGTGTGTGATCAAAAAAATGTGAAGGTGGCTTTTTCCCACTGTGAATCACCAGGAGAGCGGGGTTTTCCTCCTGGGTCAACCGTTGAAGCACATTGTATGCTTAACAGGAGGGACTATTGTTTGGCATCTAACGTTCAGAACCTGATGAGTTATTGCCATCATTCTCTTCCAAGTATATCCTGTATCATATTGTTAATCATTAGTAGGTTTTGCTTCACATGACAAGAAAAAAGTATAGATTTATTTCTCAAAATGTTTTTAAATTGGCATTGTTATATAGGGATTTTCACTTGTATGGCTGCAGCCTCACTTCAATATAGAATCCGTTTTTATAATGTGCAAAAGGGATATGACGTGTATAACAACTTATGGTTTGCCTATTTGCAACTTACATTTATGCAATTTACATTTACATTTAACATTTTTCAGGCCCGGACCAAGTATCTTGGTGTAGCCAGACAGATGAAAGAGTATGAGGACAAGAAGTACAAGGTGTGGCGTGAACACGTGGAGTTGATACTCCCGGGCCTGCTCAAACGTAACCTCTTGACACGCCCCCAGGATCAGATGCCTTCTGGCAAGACACCACACGACCAATCAGGTGCTGACGATGGTGATGATACACACAGGTCTCTAGGTAAGATCATCTCTCTCAGTGGCCTCACTAGTGAAATCAGAATGTTTGCAAACAACCCAAAATGGCAGATGGAAAGTGCAATCACATTCAAAATGATGTGTAGCCATTTGGAAGCTGAACTACATCAATGATTAGTCTATCATCTTTCTTGGCATGTAGCATGATCTTTACCATTCTTCATCGCATTACCTGAAGGTATTTACAATTTGTTTCGTACTATTTTAGAGAACTACATGTATGTAAAGATTCTTATAAATTCATTTTGTAAAAGGAAGATTTTATTACCTTATTACTTTTCCCTTTCATTAATTAAAGGTCTCCAAATGATTAAGGAGTTTGGAGGGAAAAATAGAATTTATGATCATTGCAAGCTCACATTTTCATTGAATTTGATTTTTTTTAATGAGAATGATGCTTTATATCGTAAGAGGAAATTACATTTTATTCTCTCTTTTCTCGTTCTATCATCCATTTTGTGATCTTAGGTTATGATTTCTTGGCTTGTATCTAATAATTATCTGCTGTTTTGTTTATTCAGGTCTGAGTGCTGATACCAAGTATGTTGTAGACTTTGCTGCAGATCTATCAGAGATTATCACAGAGACTAAGTACATGGAGCAGCTAGGATTTTCCATTCCGGAGCTTGCTCGCAATGTAGCCCTGCAGGTAAGTCAGAGACTTGGTTGCCAACTTTTCCTGAATATTTGTGAAGTATATTGATTGTTTGGATTCTAACATTACATCCGAGGAATATTCTATAACAGTTTGCATTTCTGTAATTCTTCTCCATGTTTCTTCCTTGCATTGGCCTCTTTGGACATGATAGGGAATAGGCTTAGAGGCAGGCATTAAACCCTTTTGCAACTGAACTACCCGAAACTGCCAGTCATTTTCAACACGCTTTTGTAAACATGGTAACCTTTCACGTTGGGCTATGAATGATAAATTTGGTATGTGTGCAATCCTACCAAGAAAAGTATGAACGTATACAGAGCTTTTTTGATATCCATGCAAATGTAAGACAGGCAGCAGTAGGATTTTTATACACAATTTCCAGCTTCTAATGGGTTAGTACAATTAGAAAGTTAAAAATGTATTTTCAGTGTAATTACTAAATCAGGTATAGAAGAGAAATTTATATTATGTTAATGGGGTTTATATAGTAAGTGTTGCGACCAACTGTTTAATGCAAATATTTATTAAGATTTAACCTTTTGACCCTCTGTAGGAAGACAAGTATCTGCGATGGAAGGATGGTCTGAATCACATGCTACAGAGATATCATGGTGTGATNAGGACCAAGTATCTTGGTGTAGCCAGACAGATGAAAGAGTATGAGGATAAGAAGTACAAGGTGTGGCGTGAGCATGTGGAGTTGATACTCCCTGGCTTGCTCAAGCGCAACCTCTTGACACGACCTCAGGATCAGATGCCTTCGGGCAAGACACCACATGACCAATCAGGTGCCGATGATGGTGATGATACACACAGGTCACTAGGTAAGGTCAACTCTGCCAGTGGCCCCACTTATGAAATCAGAAATTATGGGTTTTTTAAACAAATCAAAATAGATGAAAAGTGCAATTACATTCTTTTAATATGTAGTCATTTTGAAGCTGAACTACCTCAATAATTAGTTAGTCTATCTTCTTGTCAAAACCCTTGCCATTCTTCATTGCATCACCTGAAGTCATCTAAAATACATTACATTGCATGTAAAATTTTTGCTTTCATTTTCTAGTCTTCAAGGCTTCCAAACTGTCATGAATTTAGAGGAAAGAATATGATGTAAAATCATTGAAAGCTCATGTTTTCCTTGAATGACACGATTTTTGAAAATTAGAATTGTGCTTCAAGCATACTCCAAGAAAAAAGTATATTTTCTTCCCACTTTTCTATTACTATCATCCATTTTGTGATCTGGGGATCTGATTTCTTGGCTTGTATATACTAATTTTCTGCTGTGTGATTCATTCAGGACTGAGTGCCGATACCAAGTATGTCGTAGACTTTGCTGCAGACCTGTCAGAGATCATCACAGAGACTAAGTACATGGAGCAGCTTGGGTTCTCCATCCCGGAGCTTGCTCGCAATGTTGCCCTTCAGGTAAGTTAGAGACAAAGTTTCAAACTATTTCCAAATATTTCTGAATTTGATTTTTCAGATTCTAATTGTTTAGACAGTGAATATTCGAGAACAGTTTACATTTCTGCATAGATAAAGATTATTCTGCATATTTGAATGTTGCATAGGCCTCTTGGGGAAAAAATGGGGGGAAAATGGTGATAATCTAGAATTATATGCAGGTATCCAGTACCATTTGAAAGTTAAAAACATGTACTCATAAAAATGAATAAATCAAAAATGAAATAGAAAAATCAAAGTCTTCTAAGGGTGGGTTATATGATGTTGAGGTCAACTGTTAAATACAAATATTTATTCTAATTTTAACCTCTTTTGACCCCTTGTACAATGTAGGAAGACAAATATCTGCGATGGAAGGATGGTCTGAATCACATGCTACAGAGATATCATGGTGTGATCGCATCCATCAACCCTGCTGAGGTAAGCGTGCATGCATCTCTTTCATATTCATTCGACTTAAAAGGATTAGTTTGTTCACATTGCCTGTTCACGTGCATTGTGTGTGTATTGATCTTGTGATATAACTATGTGTGATTAAAAGTTTGTGTTTGTTTCATTTCTTCTGTTATTTCATCCATTTTGAAATGGTAGGGCAGTGGTTGAATGCATCATTGGATTGCACCATTGAATATAGTAAATGAGCATAAAGCTATATGAATATGAATTGCAATAATTTGGGAGAATGGAAATGATCTTTAAAAGGATTTATGTTTGTTACACTGTTAGAATAAAGTGTGATGAGGAGATGGTTTTATTAATGTTTTTGTTTTTCAAAACAGACCCAACTTCTTGATGAGCATCTTAGAGAGCTTAGACGTACTCTCAAGCCCGGACACAAACGTCTCAACTGGAACTCTCTCGGTATTGCTGATTACAACACACGATGCGAACAGGTACTTGGATAATTCTACTGAACTTTATCTTTCTATAAATGTCCTTTGATCAGTAGTCATTCGATCACAACAATTTCTTGTGCATGAAAAGTAATATGTACTGTGCAACAGTACAGGAAATCAAAATGCAAACCATGCAACTTGCCAGGGCCCTGTTGCATCAAACTTTTTGCCATAGAAAACTCTGACAAAAAGCAAAGAGCAGTTTTTTTCCTAGAGCAATTTTTGCATAGACATTTACACAGTGAAAAACTCTGGAAAAAAGGTTTGCAAGAGTTTTCTATAGAACTCAGGAAACACATTATGTTTGGTGCTCTAATTCACCTTTTTTTTGGTAAGCTTATTATTTAGATATTTACTTCCCTTGCAAATTATAATAAGCACATCACAGAATCATATATTCAGTGTATGTTTTGTTTAACTCTGTTTTCCTTTATCGGAAGTATATTCCATTTTCCCAAAATTGCTGCTCCATTATCTATTAACAAATCCTCTCTTCTCCTCATCTATGCAGGCTATCTCTAAATTTGAGTCGTTGGTGAACCAGATCCAGAAGAACGCCAAGGACATTGATGCCCGTCTGAGAGCCATGGAGCTTGCTGAACTCTTCAAAGGTCCACCTCCACAGGTCAAAGAGGATATTCTACCAAGCTGCAAAGTACAGATAAAAGCTTATCTTTCAAATTTTGTGATATTTTTTTGTCTATATATTTATATTTTTTGATTGAATATTTTAACAATACTTCTTGTCAAGCATTCTCTTCATTTCTCTCGTGTAATGTTTGTGCACCTTAGGAATACAATATTTCCAACATATATAAACTCATCTCTTTTCACTTTTACTTCCGTGGTTATACGAGATATAGTATCATACACAGAAGATAAAGATGTCAGAAATAGAAACATAGATTAAAATACCATTTTGCACTCAGCTGTCTACCTTAAACGACTATACTTTTCTCATAGAGGAAAATAAAAAGAATCCTTAGCATTTTGACATTTTATAAATGTGAACCACAGAACTACTTTCCAGTAACTCTGAAGTGAGTGATGTTAGGGGATAGTAAAAGGTTATTGGAGGACACAGATGCAATGCGTTACAGTATTGTTTTGTCCTCAATAGGCAATTTTGCCTATAGATTCAAATCCATGCACATTTCTTGCCAATGAAGCTAGTTATGTGGTAATCCTTACAATATTTGGAATCTAGTTTGCTTACATTACTTGTTGCTTTTTCGAGTAAGCTTTGGGTCATCAAGAACAGTCATTGTGTTTAGAGAATGCATAAAATTTTCATATATTAGTAACTCCACCTATTAATTATGTAAATCAATTTTTTCGAAGAGGCCAGTAACAGAGACTAGTTGACTAGGAGATGAGTTGATTTATTCCTCATTCCATTTAATTGTATTGAATAAGAAATAAACCCACAATACATTCAATCTCTACTTTTCATCCTCTAGGAATTCNAAGTCTCACAAAACCCACTGAGCATAGACACACAAACACATACACACACATACACACAAACATACCCCCAAACCACGCACATACACACACACACGCGCACACACACGATCACACACACACACACACACTCAAAGTAAACCACAAACAAACAGACCCACAAACTGCACACAAAGACGCCCACTTACGCGCACAATTCATACACACAAATCAAGAAATAAACATAATTTTGTGTTTCATCGCAAAATTTTCTGGCCAAAATTATTTCTTGTGGGGAAGTCTTCGGTATTCACCAATCCATCTGCAGACATATCAGATCGAGCTACAACAGGGTATGGAGGAAGATGCTTTTGAGCCTTGGGAAGATGGAGGGAATGCTCCATCCAACATGGATCCATCATGCACAACTGTGTATCGTCCAGTAGGAACAGAAGACAGGTGAATTGATTGAGCTAATAATAAGAGTGGCGGGCAGTTGAAAAAGAAACAATTTTTAAATGTATGATCTTTAAAAAATTCACATAAGCTTTAAGAGATATGTTTTTCATGTTCTTATTCACAGATGTTACAGAGTACTGTTTTACAAGTATGGGTGTGTGCGTGTGTACGCGTGTATGTGTGTGTGTGTGTGTATGCTCGTGTGTGTGTGTGTGTGTGTATGTGTGTGTGTGTGTGTGTGTGCAATTGCAAAATGCTTGTTTGAGCTTGCTATTATTTGTCCAACTGCCGCACGACCAAAGGCTGTTTTTGTCTTCACCCAGCCACTTGGCGCAAGTGACATTTTGTTCCTCAAGAACAATCATCTCTTGTTCAGTCATGCATGCGATAATATACATAAAAATGGTACCAAAATTTCCTTTGGAAAGTACTCTTTCAGGACATACCATGAAATTCAGGATAATAATTTTAGATTCTGAACAGGACAGCTTCAAAGTTGGAGGACATTTTTTTTGACTCACCCTGTACATTCAATCTCTACTTTTCATCCTCTAGGAATTCTATGACCACATTGAAAGGGAGAGGCTTCACATGTACGAGACACTGTCAAGGAAGTACAGAGCCATTGGACCTCTCCTTACAAAAATGGAAGGTCTGGTTGTACACACCAACACTGGGAAGTCTCCTCGTCTCCACGCTTACTATGCCTTCTGGGAGAAGAGAGTCTATGAAACACTTACAAGGGTGAGTTACTGCTCGTGAAAAAATGATTTCCCATTTAGTCTAAATGAAGCTCTCAAATGTATTTTGTTGAACGATAGGTTTTCATTTTATTAAAAATCTAATTATTATTTGAATGTTCAATTTTTATGTGAGTGTTTATAGAAAATTAGGAGATTTCATATCATGATATTGATATACTGTTTTTATCTCACGTAAAATGGACTATTTTTGAAGAAAAAATTAACCCAATTCAATTGGTTGCACATTTTCTTCTATGTTATAGATATTGCAGTAAGTTTAAGTATAATAGAATGTGCGACATTGAAATATGTTGGCATCATTGTCAATGTCTACAAAGATTTGCTTAATTTGGAAAGCCATATATGTATAAAGAATCCCATGTCATCATTGTGTAGTTACCCCTTATTGATAACTATAATGATACACAGTTCTAAGATTAATGATAACGTTATTACCCCTTGTTTTCATTGTGTGAATAGATGGTGATTCGGAATCTGACTGAGTTCAACCGTGACTTGGTAACCAACAAGCCTCTGTTCCAGATAGAAGCCATGCTGTCGGCTCCTGAGATCATCTTAGCTCCTGCAGCAAATGAGATCTATAAGCTCACTATGCAATGTGTCAGGGACCTTGTGGAAGGGTGAGTGAAACTAACCAACTCCATCCCTTCATAGACTCTCCTTCTGTATAAGTTCATGATGTTTATTTTTGGAAATTATGAAGACAATACTTTGTCTTGGTTGTTAAAAGAGTAATTGCAATTATTATAGAGAGTCATTCTTAAAAGAAAAAACGCTAGTTTACTTGTAGAACTGAGTTGAAGAGTGAGTATAGAAACTCAGTTAACTTGTGCTCCAATATGGAATTTGTACTGTGTTTGAAATCTTTTTGTACTTGAATTAAGATTTGGAGCTCATCAGAACAATTGAGTCTTACTGTAGCTGGGAGCATTCAGAAACATACTTTTGTAACCTAACCTCTGAAAACCTTGAATTTATCTGCTCTGCTTTTCCTTAGATCAAGATTATATGCTTTGTTTTTCGTATATGGGGATGTGAGATAAAACACTGAAAATCGCCTCATATGTAGTGACCATTGTACATTTATTCAACTGTAATTATGTTGGTGTACAAGTAATCATTTTGTTGAATTTCTCCAACCAGAACCAAGAACTTTGTGCGTTGGATGCATGGTACCTGCATTGAGACTCCACCACAGAACGTTGACGGTGAGGATGAGCCNATTCATAAAGCATTAGTTGACTTGTAGAACTATGTTTAAGTGTGGTTAGAGAAACTAAGTTGAATTTTTGTTGTTAATTTCCCATTTAAGAAATGAGGAATTTATCTTGCTTCACAATTTTATAACGAAAGTTCCATTGTATTTTATATATCTATGTGCATGAATTAAGATTTGAAGCTCATGAGAACAATCAAGTCTTTCTGTAGCAGGGAGCATGCAGAAACATATATCTTGTCCTAACCTACAAAAGTCTTGCAGATTAGAGGGATTTTACCAAATGTCTCTGCTCTGCTACTGGAAATATCCTCCTATGTAGTGGCAGTTATACATTTATTCAACTGTATTTAATTGTGTTGATGAACAAGTAATTATTTTTAAATTTTTCTCCTACCAGAACCAAAAACTTTGTCCGGTGGATGCATGGCACCTGCATCGAGACTCCACCACAGAACGTTGACGGTGAAGATGAGCCCTACATCTTTAGCTTCTTCTCGGACATCTCAGCTGACCCAGCGGTCATTGAACTGGTCCAGACCACCTCAACGTCCATGCAGAAATCACTGACCAACCTCACCAAGTATCTCAATAGGTTAGTCAAGATAGTTAATGTTTATTTGAGAGCTTGTTTAGTTAGAGATTCTTTTAACATTGGACAATTTCTCCAAATGTTTTTTTTTATTTTTTTTTTATAATTGATCAAAACTTATGCTGGATATCCAATGTTAGCGACTAAGCATGTGCATCTTTGATAGGAAGGGCTTTTGAATGTAAAAGAAAAAAAGCAAGAGCAAAGATGAAGATGATTTGCTAGAGTATGTTACCCACAGAGACATGTTTGTGAACAGAAACCAAGGCTGAAGCTCCAATTACATAGAATATGCGACTCCCAATATACAGGACCACTCTACATTAAACTTGTGTTTACTTATTTATATATATATTTATATCATTTGCAACTGGGTGTAATGATATTAAATGATTATAGCTCATAAGACATGTAAAGTTTTTTAAATAGAAAAAGAAGTTGGGTTGAATAAGTCATGTAAGGGGTTAACTGATTTGTAGAATTTTTCATATCTTCATTGAAGCACTTGAAAACCGAGAGCATTAAAGAAATACAATTATCACTTCTATTGATCTAATAATGATCATTATTTCATTCCGCTGCAGATGGAAGAGATACAGACCCCTGTGGAAGCTAGATAAGACCATCATGTTGGAGAAGTTTGCCAGTAAAAACCCTACCTGTGTGGCCTATGATGACAAGCTTCAATTCTACTCCAACCTTGCTACCGAGGTATGGTGTCCTTCAAGTTTACAATGTATTTTAATCAATATTCAAATTCTGAATTGTCTTATATTTGTCTTGTGAATCTTTTTACTTTTTGTGGAATGGAACACCCTCTCAACTTTGCTTTTTTTCTGGAGTAGAACACATAGAAATTTAACCTCGACTGGTGGTGAGAAATTGAACAATATAAATTGAAATTACACACAATTTAATCATCAGAATATACACTAACCACAAATATAACAACTAAGCCATAAAATGAATGGAGTGTACTGAATGTTTGCGTGAAGTTCACTGCTGGCATTAGATCCTTGCCAAGAAGTTGGTGAAAGCTCTTGTAAAAACTCCTCCAATTATAATCTGCTGATTAAAAACACAATATTGATAATGATAATAATGCTATTTCTATAGCGCCAAATCCACTCTAGGATTGCTCAAGATGCATTAAGAGAAGAGGAAGTAATTTAAGTAGTGAACAGGTAAGTTTTTACAAGTCTTTTGAATGACAGCAGAGTAGAACAGCTTTTATATTATTGTTTTTCTTTCTTTTTATTTTAGGTTGGTAATCAACCGAAGATCAAGGATGAAGATTGTGTTCGTCTTCACATGAAGCTTCTTGCCGACACTGTTAGAGACCACGCCCGTAAGTGGGTGGAGTCTCTTGGACAGCTCCTCCAGGACGCTGTGAAGGAAGACTTGATGGGACTCAAGACAGAACTCACAGTAAGTATCTTATTCCAAACTTTGGTGTTTTTTTTATACTTCCCTAAACTTTGGTGTTTTTTTTATACTTCCCTTATTCAAGAATGATTTTTTCCAATGTATGTTAACTTTATATAAAAAAAGCACTTTTGACTCACATATAATGAGCCCTATATAAATTTAATCTTTTCTTATCATTTTATCATCTATGTGCCTACTTGTCTCTATATTTCTCTGTGAAAAATCGAATTGAAATTAAAGCTGGTTGATAAGTAATTACTATATGTGCAATAATGGATGAATGACAGAGAGCAAAATAGTACAGCACATATAAGAAAAGACAACAAACTAAAATACCAGATGTGTGGTAACTGCTTTCATCTGAAGCTGCCTTGCTGTATTGTGACTCCCCTGAGCTACCTTGGAAATCTAGAACCTAGATGTAACATCTATATTTTAAATATAAGTTTCTTGTTCCCTCATTTCCTTTTACATATCCTCTATAAAATGCCACATTGGGTGTAAGCTAAATGTCTTTATTTAGATCAATCTGCCACCTTGACTCCTGCGTCCTCCCATCACCTCCATTATTGTAAGAAGAGGTCATTTATTTTAATATTACCATACTTTCTTGCAGGGTCTAGCCACTGACCTGAAGCGTGCACCTGACACCCTGGAGGATCTCAAGTTTGTCCTCCGTGTCATCTCGGACATNATTGAACAATATAAATTGAAATTACACACAATTTAATCATCAGAATATACACTAACCACAAATATAACAACTAAGCCATAAAATGAATGGAGTGTACTGAATGTTTGCGTGAAGTTCACTGCTGGCATTAGATCCTTGCCAAGAAGTTGGCAAAGTCTCTTGTGAAAACTCATCCAATGATGATCTGCTGATTCAAAATGCAAGATTGTTTTGCCCTTCTTTTTATTTAGGTTGGTAATCAACCAAAGATCAAGGATGAGGATTGTGTACGTCTTCATATGAAGCTCCTGGCCGACACTGTGAGGGACCACGCCCGTAAGTGGGTGGAGTCTCTTGGACAGCTCCTCCAGGACGCTGTGAAGGAAGACTTGATGGGACTCAAGACAGAACTCACAGTTAGTATCATACTCGAAACTTTCTTTATTCTTTCCTTATCGAATGATTTTTTTCTTCAAAATACAAATCATAGGGCTAATCTTTATGAATTCCTTTCCATATTTCACTTCCCTTACACATGACAAGGGGAAATGGAGATGAATAGATAATCAATGTTCAACTCAGAATAGAAGAATACTAGAATCCAACACACCTGTATCTCCTTCAGTTGTTGCTATTTTTTAAACAAATAGTATGAGCAACTTATGGTTTTGAGTTGCAATTGTTCTTAATTTTCCTGGTATATACAGTAGCATAACTCGCGATCTTAAAAAGGCTTATTGATTTTTCTGAAGTAAACCATCTTTGTGAATTCCGACCAATTTCGCCATTCATATCAATATGCCACCTTAATTCTTGCCTCCTCCTATCAACTTCATTACTGTAAAAAGAAGTAATTTATTTTAATGATACCATGCTTTTCTTGCAGGGTCTAGCCACCGATCTGAAGCGTGCACCTGACACCCTAGAGGATCTCAAGTTTGTCCTCCGTGTCATCTCGGACATTCGTGATATGTCCCTCACCGTGGAGATGCGCATTGCCGACATCCTGGAGCGCTACAGAACCCTCAACATGTACAGCCTACCAGTGAGCGATGAGGAGACGGAGACATGTCTCAACATTAAGCAGATGTGGGATGATCTCTTCTTGGAATCCAAACATGTCGATGCTAGTCTCGTTGTCGTCAAGAAGAAATTTACTGAGGTATGCCTGCTGCGTTATATTCTATTTCTTAAAAGGAATTTTACAATGAAGTTACAAAAATGACCTGAGTAATAATTCATGATGAATTTATTCTGACAAAGCATCTTATATTGTATGTCCATTGGGATTAGTAATATGAATATTAGTTTAGAGGGTTAGGATTGAGATTATGATATGGTTTTGAGTTTGATTCAAACTGAAACAAATGCTCACAAGTACTTTTTCCATTTGACAAATCAATGATTTTATCATTCATTGTTATTCATTGATGTTTATTTGATTTTGAATTCATTTTTACAGATCACCCAAGTGCAGATTGGTGGTTTCAGCACTGAGTTGAATAGTTTCCAGGATCGTTTCAAGATGGATGGCCCAGGAGCTGTTGGCAACGATTTAGACAAAGGTACACTCAAAGACTTTTTAAAACTTTCATGAATTGGACAGAATTAGAGAATGCAGACCATAAAATCAGTCATATGATTGTCCATTTATGCTTGGTTGGTTCTTATATTGAGGAGACTGCCATCACAATTTACCTTATTAGATAAATGGATTTTTAAAAATCCAAATTTTGTGGTTGCAAATTTTTCCAACACCGTCTCCTTCTCGCATTATTCTTGGTAGCAGGTAACAACTATTACATATTTTGCCATACTTACATTGAAATACCATGATGATTATATTTAAACCTGAATATCTAACCAATATTCCTCTTTCCCATCACAAAGGTGTTGAATTGCTTGATAAATTCAAGAAGGAGCTGGCCACCTACGAGAGAGACAGACAGGAACTGGCAAATGCTGAGAAACTGTTTGATCTACCTATCACCATGTATCCAGAGCTGCTACAGGTCCAGAAAGAAATGTCTGGACTGGATAAGGTCTATGACATCTACAAAGCTCAGAAGGTATGTAAAGAGTTGTCCAGTATTGCATGTGGTTTATTTTGAATGTTATTGTGTTACATGCATCATGTTATATTTACGGATGTGTGGGAAATTGATTTTGAGTATCTCACTATCCAATCCACATTTCTTCTATGATGTAATGCATTTACAATTTCTTATGAAGATGCAACAACAATCTTTAGGCATTTCCTGAAATTACCGATGAACCAATATTCATTAGTACAGATATGTTGCTGATTTAGGACCAGTTTGACACTGTCCAGTAGCATGTCTTCATATTCATATGGGGAATAGTGTTTGAATGCGTAAGAAGAGTTGAAAATTTGGCCAGTCCACCACTGTCTTGAACAGTGTTTGTATATATTAGAGTCTTAAATCATGTGAAATAGGTGAAAGTAACTGATTACATCTTATACAAAAAGTCAAACTCTCTAATGCTAAACCTCACTTGTCCAGTATATTGGGGGCAAGTTATACCTAATGAACCAATGAATTAATTGATAGCACCTTTTTTTCTCATCCAGGCTGCCCGTGAGGAGTGGGCTCAGACACTGTGGGCTAACCTCAATGTCAACCATCTAGTTGATGGTATTGAGGGTTATATCAAGTCACTCAAGAAGCTTCCCCGTGACATCAAGGGTACTCGCACTGCTCAGATGGTTGAGGGGCGTATGAAGGAGTTCAGAGATTCCATCCCTCTATTTGTGGATCTCAAGAATGAAGCTCTGAGAGAACGGTAGGTTCAGAACTTCTTTTACTGTTAGAAAAAGTGTGAGGTTGGGTTTCTACTCATATTTTAGTTCCTAAAAGGTTTTGGGGCTGGTTGCGTAAAACTTACCATTTATGTAAACTTTGCCATTCATGGAAACTACCATGACAATGTTATGTAAAAGCCAATCAGTACTAAAGACTCTACAGAATTCACCATTAATGACAAAATTGTCATCAACTGTAATTTTTATGCAATGAGGTTTCTTAGTTCAATTTCTAATTGTTTTAATCAATCTGGAATTGTCAAGAATATCAAGCCAATCCAACTGTTTCTCAAGCAAAGTTTGGTATGTGACCTTCCAAACCTAATTTAGAACCTAAACATTATTCCTTACAGTGTTCATCAATCTGATATTTTAGTTTTTGGTGATTTTACAGTTGTCTGAAGGAACTGACAAGTTTGAATTCTTTCATTTGTGAATCTTGTAAAAAGAAGAAAAAAGAGAATAAGTTAGTGTTAATATAGATCTGAAGAGCTTTACTATTGTTTTATCTCATAGCCATTGGAAGGAGTTGATGATCAAGACTGGCCAGTCCTTTGACATGAACCCCTGATACCTTCACTCTGGACAACCTCTTTGCCATGGAGCTGAAAGAATGGACATGTTTCATTTGTTTATTTGTGGGGCATTTATTGTTTCCCATGAGACTATTTGTGTTGATCATATTGTGTATGTTTTATCTTATAGTCATTGGAAGGAGTTGATGATCAAGACTGGCCAATCCTTTGACATGAACCCTGATACCTTCACTCTGGACAACCTCTTTGCTATGGAGCTGCATAACTTCAAGGATGTGATTGCTGACATTGTAACCAGTGCGTCCAAAGAATTGAGCATTGAAAAGGCAAGTAATTTCTGGTCACATGAAGTATATCGTTAGAGTGAAGACAAATATTTTCCTGTGTTCTGGTAATCGTTCAATACTTTTTGTTATACTGAAATAAACCAATTTCAGATGTAAACGCATATCAATGTTAATTTCAATTTCAAATATTCAAGGCTTCTTGAACATTTCATGCATCTTAAATGTTTGTTAATAAGACTTTCATATGTTGAAAATTACTTGAATTGTCACAGTTTCTAAAAAAAAAAATGAGATGATTAACATATTTGATTGCAAGATTTACGTTACTAAGATAGATTTTAAAATATATTTAGCATATACATTATTAGGTCCACAGGAATTTACCCATTACTTAGTTTGACAAATTGTCCAACCTTTTCAAAAATAATTATAGGTTTTTGAAGTATGATTGGTATTATGATAGAAGCAGAGATTTTCATGCAGCACAAGATTAATGCTATGAGCTGTGTTCAAATCTTACAGGGTATCAAAGAAGTAACTGAGGTATGGGAGGGAATGAAGTTCAACGTGATCAAGTACATGAAAGGCACCCAGGAGCGTGGTCACATTGTAGGAGCAGTGGATGAGGTCATGCAGATACTTGATGATAACTCCATGAATCTTCAGAGTATGTCTGCTTCCCGCTTTATTGGTCCTTTCCTCAACCAAGTCCAGACCTGGGAGAAGAGTCTGTCACTGATTGGTGAGGTNGATTTTCATCAAACTTGCACAATAAGTCCATTGGGTAGCCCAAATTATGCAGAGCAATTTTCAGGTCATTGTCGAGGTCAAAGGTCATCTGAGGTCAAATTTACGAAATCTTAAACTTAAAACCATACCTTGGCTCTTATTTCAAAATTCCTTGTCCAATATTCATCAAACTTGAACAATCTCTATAGAAATAAGTCAAAAGCATATTGCTATAATTTACAAATCGCACAATGCAGGCGAGACTGCCAGGCGACGTTTCACTTGTATGATGTAAGGCATTCAAAATTGTGGAGCAAAATTTGTTAAAGATGTTCTGCCAATTTGGGAGCAGTTTTACACTTTGGCAGGTCTTCATTTTCATGTTTTGAATAGTGTTTTAGTACTAAAGGAGAGTTAAAAATTTGGCAAGTCCAGCACTGTCTTGAACAGTTCTTGTATGTATTAGAATCTTAAATCATGTGAAATAGGTTAAAGTAACTAATTTCATATTATACAAAAAGTCAAACTCTCTCATGCTAGACCTCACTTGTCCTGTATATTGGGGGCAAGTTATACCTAATGAACCAATTAATTAATTGATCGCACCTTTTTTTTCCTATCCAGGCTGCCCGTGAGGAGTGGGCTCAGACACTGTGGGCTAACCTCAATGTCAACCATCTAGTTGATGGTATTGAGGGTTATATCAAGTCACTCAAGAAGCTTCCCCGTGACATCAAGGGTACTCGCACTGCTCAGATGGTTGAGGGGCGTATGAAGGAGTTCAGAGATTCCATCCCTCTATTTGTGGATCTCAAGAATGAAGCTCTGAGAGAACGGTAGGTTCAGAACTTCTTTTACTGTTAGAAAAAGTGTGAGGTTGGGTTTCTACTCATATTTTAGTTCCTAAAAGGTTTTGGGGCTGGTTGCGTAAAACTTACCATTTATGTAAACTTTGCCATTCATGGAAACTACCATGACAATGTTATGTAAAAGCCAATCAGTACTAAAGACTCTACAGAATTCACCATTAATGACAAAATTGTCATCAACTGTAATTTTTATGCAATGAGGTTTCTTAGTTCAATTTCTAATTGTTTTAATCAATCTGGAATTGTCAAGAATATCAAGCCAATCCAACTGTTTCTCAAGCAAAGTTTGGTATGTGACCTTCCAAACCTAATTTAGAACCTAAACATTATTCCTTACAGTGTTCATCAATCTGATATTTTAGTTTTTGGTGATTTTACAGTTGTCTGAAGGAACTGACAAGTTTGAATTCTTTCATTTGTGAATCTTGTAAAAAGAAGAAAAAAGAGAATAAGTTAGTGTTAATATAGATCTGAAGAGCTTTACTATTGTTTTATCTCATAGCCATTGGAAGGAGTTGATGATCAAGACTGGCCAGTCCTTTGACATGAACCCCTGATACCTTCACTCTGGACAACCTCTTTGCCATGGAGCTGAAAGAATGGACATGTTTCATTTGTTTATTTGTGGGGCATTTATTGTTTCCCATGAGACTATTTGTGTTGATCATATTGTGTATGTTTTATCTTATAGTCATTGGAAGGAGTTGATGATCAAGACTGGCCAATCCTTTGACATGAACCCTGATACCTTCACTCTGGACAACCTCTTTGCTATGGAGCTGCATAACTTCAAGGATGTGATTGCTGACATTGTAACCAGTGCGTCCAAAGAATTGAGCATTGAAAAGGCAAGTAATTTCTGGTCACATGAAGTATATCGTTAGAGTGAAGACAAATATTTTCCTGTGTTCTGGTAATCGTTCAATACTTTTTGTTATACTGAAATAAACCAATTTCAGATGTAAACGCATATCAATGTTAATTTCAATTTCAAATATTCAAGGCTTCTTGAACATTTCATGCATCTTAAATGTTTGTTAATAAGACTTTCATATGTTGAAAATTACTTGAATTGTCACAGTTTCTAAAAAAAAAAATGAGATGATTAACATATTTGATTGCAAGATTTACGTTACTAAGATAGATTTTAAAATATATTTAGCATATACATTATTAGGTCCACAGGAATTTACCCATTACTTAGTTTGACAAATTGTCCAACCTTTTCAAAAATAATTATAGGTTTTTGAAGTATGATTGGTATTATGATAGAAGCAGAGATTTTCATGCAGCACAAGATTAATGCTATGAGCTGTGTTCAAATCTTACAGGGTATCAAAGAAGTAACTGAGGTATGGGAGGGAATGAAGTTCAACGTGATCAAGTACATGAAAGGCACCCAGGAGCGTGGTCACATTGTAGGAGCAGTGGATGAGGTCATGCAGATACTTGATGATAACTCCATGAATCTTCAGAGTATGTCTGCTTCCCGCTTTATTGGTCCTTTCCTCAACCAAGTCCAGACCTGGGAGAAGAGTCTGTCACTGATTGGTGAGGT
>BQKZ01001264.1:136123-152399 GCA_036244855.1 Temnopleurus reevesii | reverse complement strand
TGAATACTATGAGTGCCAAATGTGCTGGTAAATTAAACATCAACTGTTATAGATTCAAGCCTCTTTTGGCTTCCCATACTTAAACCACATATTTAAACCAGAGTTAACTTAAACCTCGCTATTGGAATACGGGCCATTAGGTCACTCTGAGGGTTAAAGCCCCCCCGCACCAATGTGACATGAGGCTAACAAATTGGAAGAATAAGGATGATTGTATGTGCAGCACAAATGCAAGTTGTTCAACTCGCCAAGGAGCCTTATATAGGACAAGAAGACGACTTGTATAAAGTGATGTAGTATAGTCCCATTTGATAAAAAATGATGATTTTAATACATAGTAACATTGATAATGATATTGCGGATTTATTTAGCATCTTTCCAGTCAGTTTTGACTGCTCAAATCGCTTCCAATATTATTACCTGGTCATTGGATGGCAATTCAAGCCTTAGCATCTAGGCAGCCAAATAGGCGCTCACATCATATCGGATAATGTGCTGCTGTGTCCTACCGGTCCCCAATCACACATGGGTAGAGTGCAGCTTTGTGGATAAATTTCTTGCTGAAGGAAATTAGCGCCATGGGTGGGACTCAAAACATGGCCCTCTGGTTGAAAGGCAAAAGCCAAGTACAGTAAAATCTCATTATAACGATGTCAGATATAAAGAGATTCCTGATATCATGAGATGATTTGTATGGTCCCAGCTCTATGCATTTATCTTGCTTCTCTGCACGATATAATGAGATTCCAGGTATTTTTAATCCTAAAATAGATTAATTATCTTTGATTTTTAGTTCATTGCTCCAGAAACCTCAATTGACCCACTTGCAACCAGATATTGTGTAGAAATACTGAAATGTTAAGCATTCTTGCTGTCTGTCGTATTTCTTTATGGATAATGTGAAATGTTAATTTTTAATTTGTTTATAGTTTTTTTGGTAGGATTGTCTTCTTAACATTAGCATTGCACACATACAAAAATGTATGATTATAATTATTATAATTATAGCCCCATGAGAATGGATACAATAGCATGTTGAAATAAATGGAAGGGGATAGGAATTTCAGTGAGCAATAGGGTGGGCGGTTTCAGGCGGTTTAGTCGCTAAAGGGTTAAGATTATCTTGGATGTGACAGTGATGTAGAGTGAATATTTGCACACTGATACTACGGAGGTCATGTTCAGCATTTACAACTCTTATAGCCTCGCTCTGATTTTCTTACTTCCGTTTTATCTTGCTGCTGCTGATTGCGAACCATTAGTCCATTAGCTGAACACGACAAAGCTAATGAAACATAATGAACACCGCAGACGTATTCTCTTCCCGCTGTTTAATGGGGTGTAATTACAAAAGGTGTGGCGGTTTTTAATGTGTAAGTGGGTCGATTTGCCTGCAGTGGTTTGATTTGCCTGCAGTGGTTTGTCTTAAATCAAGCTCATTTTGCATTTGAATTCTGCACAAAGTGATGTGATTTGTATCTGAATGTTTTAGTCAACGATGTTTCATTTCCCCTGAAAAACACGTTGTTGTGTTGGAAGGAAACAAATGAATTTCACATACCGGTAGATCTTTAACGATTATTTGAGTTGTCTTAAAGTTCATGCTGCGCTGTTGTTAGTTAATTGATATGTCAAAATGTATAATTGAAATTTGAAACTTTATTTTTTTTTTATTGTCCAGTATTACTACTTTTGTTTTGTTGTGTAGAGGGGAAGGAGGAGAATTGTAGTCCACTGTCTACCCATATTTCAATTTTCTCAATTTGTGAAAGAAATGTAATGTTGATGCAAATACCACGAATGTTTCTTGTAATCTCTGTAATCCATGTGTTATCTCATCACACAACAAACATTTTGATACTAGTGGATCATTAGCCACACCACCATTTACTAATCAGATTGTATCTCATTAATGTAATGACAGTATACTGTTTATTAAACAGAGCAATGTGTTATGCTGGTCATTGCAAGGGGAAATACTTCTGAGGAACCGATACTCTTTAGCAAGATATTGTCCATAGACATTGTGTCACATTAAAGCAGATTACATGATCTGTTCTATTTACAGCCATTTTTGTCCAAGCACTATCTGATTACACTACAAACATTTTGATAACATAGGCTCATTAGACATACCACCATTATCAGAAGGCTCCTCATTATTGTAAGACATGACTAAGTTCATTAAACAGAAGATTGTCAGCATTGGTCATTGGGGTCATATATCGTCCATGATTTCACGATATGATGATAGCCAGAGAGAAATGTTGTACAAAACCGTTACAATTTCACTAGAATTAACAGGCACGTCAATTGGATACCCTTTAAATTGTTGCTATGTTGGGATTTTGTTGTCTTCATGCAACAGTACCCTTTGGCTGCCATCACTTTGTGGAAAAAGGGATGATATTTGCCACTTTAATCGGGTGAGCGGAACATTTCAAAGGAGCTTGATATCTGGCCAAGACATTATCCGCTGACATTAATGTCACATTCGATGGAGATTAGTATATCTCTTTGGTGTTACTCTTTTATCTACATGTTATCTGATGACACTACAAACATTTTGATAACATAGGATCATTAGCCACACCACTAATCATTAATGTAAATGATATATCATTAATGTTAGACATGACACTGTTTATCAAACAGGAGAAAGATATGGTGTTAGTTTTGGTCATCAGTGTCACATATGTTCCGTCTTAATCGGGTGAGCGGAATACTTCAAAGGAGTTTGATATCTGGTCAAGAAATTATCCGTGGATATAAGCGTCACAAAAAATTTTGTGAAGGTTAGCACATCTTTTTGGTATTGTTTTTATATAGGCATTATCTGATCCAAACATTTTGATAACATAGGGTCATTAGCCACACCACTATTTACGAATCACAAGGTATCTCATTAATGTAAGACATGACACTATTTATTAAACAAAACAAAGATATGCCAGTGTCATATATGTGCCGTCTTAATCGGGTGAGCGGAATACATCAAAGGAGCTTGATATCTGTCTGCTCAAGACATAATCCACTGACACTACTGTCACATTTAATGGAGGACAGCGCATTTTTTGGGCATTTCTTTGTTTTATTTAATCTATGAGTTATCTGATGACACTACTAACATTTTGATATCATAGGGGCATTAGCCACACCACTATTTACTAATCACAACATATCTCATTAATGTAAGATATGACACTGTTTATTAAATAGAACAAAGATATCGTGTTGGTATTGGTCATGGCTGCTATAATCGGATGAACGGAATACTTCAAAGGGGCAAGATATCTGTCTGCTCAAGACATAATCCACTGACATTACTGTCACATTTGATGAAGGTTAGAATATCTTTTTGGTGCTAATTTTTTGTCTATGTTATCTGCTGTTACTACAAACGTTTTGATAACATAGGGTCGTTGGCAACACCATTATTTACTAATCACATGGTATCTCATTAATGTAAGATATGACACTGTTTATTAAATAGAATATAGATAGTGTTTTGGTCATCACTGTCACATATGTGCCGCTATCACCTAGTGAGCAGAATACTTCAAAGGAGCTTGATATCTGGTCAAGAAATTAGCCGTGGACATAAGCGTCACATTTGGTGGAGGTTAGCACATCTTTTTGGTATTATTTTTAAATAGGCATTATCTGATGCAAACATTGGGTCGTTAGCCACACCACTATTTACTAATCACAAGGTATCTCATTAATGTAAGATATGACAACATTAAAACAGAACAGATATATTTTGTTAGTATTGGTCACCGGTGTCTAGTGAGTGGAGTACTTCAAAAGAGCTTGATTTCTGGTCAAGAAATGATCTGCTGACATTAACGTCACATTTGACGGAGATTAGCACATCTTTTTGGTGTAAGTTCTATGAGATATCTGCCGACACTACAAACATTTTGATAACATAGGCTCGTTAGCCACACCACTGATCATGATTGAAAATTGTACGTCATTAATGTAAGATATGACACTGTTTATCAAACAGAACAAAGCTAATGTTTTGGTCATTGATGTTATGCACTCTGACAAGGAGAAATATCAGAAGGGCCGATGTCTTTTTGCAAGACATTATCCGTTGACATTACAAACAACATCACATTAATGGAGATTAGATTATCTGATTAGGAGATATAAGAAATGCCACTAGAGTGGGGCAAGGATTGCGATATGTTATTTGATGATATGCTGGTGATGATATGCTTGGCAAAAATACCACAGAATGTGACATTATGTAGAGTTACTCTAATGCATCAGCACCTTTATCATCGAATGCACACAAGTATCACCATGCATCCTATTTTCTACTCAGATACTCTACATATTTAAGTGGATATAACTACTAGTAATTATTTCTGTCGGCAACAAGATGGGTTCTAAAATTACACTTGAAATGCACAGTGACACATCAAACAAACTAAGAGGACTTGTTTTTGTTAAGTATTTATAATGCAAGAATGGTAGGAGCATAATCAGGGCATTGTGTTCCAACTGTTTGAAAAGTTAGATATTAGTACAGTAAAACCTGTGTACAGTGGCCATTGACTATAGTGACCACATGTGGCCACTTTTTCTGTTTCCCTTGGGTTGGCCTCTGTAGACAGGTTTGACTGTAGTAGTAAATTATATATTTTTGTATCCCCTTACGGACTGAAATGAGTGATAAATGGGTTTAATGTCTGAAGTTTGTATTTACTTTTATTTGCAGAAATAATATTACAGTAGTCCTTTTTATAAAAAAGCATGGATATAGACATGACACAATATGTGAAGAAAATTATTTCAACATGAAAATAAGCTGGCATGTTCATCATGAAGTCAGCATGAAATTCTTCATTGACATGCTTCCTTCAGGCTAATTTAATGATGAATGGGGATGTTATTATGTCAAGATGCTGAACATCATTTGTACTTGAGACAGGGTCAAATACAAGACTATTTTGGGCTACTTTTTAATAGTCTGGCTTTCCTGGGCTATTTATTTCCTCAGCCCAGTCAAGGGTACTGTAATTCTGATACTTTGTGTTTTAATCTCTCAAAATATGTCTGATGTTTAATGTTTCTCAAGATTTATGATATTTTTTTCAAGTTTGTTATTGAGTTCAGGTTTGTTGGCAAGGTTGAGTTCAAGTTATGTCCAATTATGATATGAAAAATAAAGAGGGAAGCAAATATTTCTTGCCATGAAATATTTTGCTCTAAAGCTTGTTTGGCACTAAGTGAGGTGAAAGGTATTAAGTTGATATCCTATACAAATGAAAGTATCCCCATTTATACCCCTTCACTATCTTGGCTAAAAAATGTACACTTGAATATACTTAAAAGCTCTTAGAGTGTGTTTGTAACTATTTCTGACTGTAGCATAAGCAGCAGCCGACTAGACAGTCTTACACGGCAAGTTCATTTTAATTCTCGATTAGGTAAAGAATATAGTTTGTTAGAGCAATCAGTGTTTAAACGCATAGATCAGTTGTAGATGGCACTTCAGATATTTAACAACTTTGTGACCTGCAGTAAGAATATTACCATAATGCAATTTTCCAATCGCAACTTAGATCATGCTCATAAGTTTGTGAAATCAAACCAGAAATGGCTTAATTATTGCGAAGCAAAAATAATGATTTGCATCACATGCAAAATGAATGCAAATTCACAGTCTACACACAACTACTGGATGCTCAAACTTTGCCTCCGTGTTGACTTTGGGTAAATTCATCTAGTGCTCGGTAGCAATAATGGCTGATTGGCATTTCAGAGTAAAATAAGCCAAAATACGTGCGGAAATCTTCTGCTTATTTTGTATACATTATTGATCTATTCCTTTAAGAACATTCATGTTCAGAACCTGGATGGGGATATGGAATGGGGTTGATGCATACTCCTTCAACATTTCCTTTGACCTCGCATGGCCCTATATTAAGAATTCCTTTGAGGGTAGCTGAAAGTCCAGCAGTACGTCCTCCAGGGCCTGATTGGAAATCTTGACCATCAGAATGGCGATAGGGTCAGTCTGGTAATTGCAGGTAATCATCTGTAGTCACTGATCACCACTCCAGGATGTAGACGATAAATGGATGCTCCCTAAAGGTATCAACATTTTAAAAGGGAAAGCAGGAAAAGCCTAATATTATTAAATTTCATATCATTTCAGGCACTGGACCTTCCCATATACGTTGTTTTTAGTTCATCACTTTTGGAGCTTGCTTTTATTATAAAATCCTGGTCATGTGTGGCTCACTGGTAGAGCGTCTCCCCCCATGGACGGAAGGTCGTGGGTTCGATCCGCGGCCGAGACATACCAAAGACTTATAAGAATGGGACCATCTGCCTTCTTGCCAGGCTCTCGGCATTTAAGAAAGGAGAAGGGTAATAATAACTTTATTTTATGCTGGGCCCGCTAGAAGAGCAGCTAGCTTACAGCTGAATGTGGCTACCCTGGGTAAATAAGATATATTATTATTATCATTATTTTTAAAAGTATGTGGCCAAAAAGCGAGACCAGAATCTAGTCTTGGAAGTCTGACCAACAGAAGGGGGAAGGAGTTAGTCTGGTAATTGCAGGTAATTATATGTAATCACTGATAACCACTCCAGGATGCGGAGGAGAGATGGGTGGTCCCTAAAGGTGTCAACATTTTAAAAATTTAAAGAGTGTCTGAAGTCAAAGAAAATAATTTGCCAGTTGATAGTATACGTAAATCCAAGAACCATGAACGGTTTATGACATTAAAAAGGTGTCAATTTTCAAATTATTGAATTTTTAAAACAGTCCAATTTTCCTGATAAATAAAAAAAGGACTTGTTGGAAGACTAGTTCACACAGTGAAATGATGGGACGGACACACATTCATAAAATGCTTGCATGGAGCCTAATTCAGACTTATATAGACAAAGTCGGTCATGAATGAGCCATCTATTTGATTCCAATAACTCCTTAACTTGTAATCTGCATCATGCCTGCATTACGTTATTTGTAACATAGCTCACTGATATATTAAAGCTGATGAGAACTGTATAGATTATTCAGGAATCCTTTAAGATTTTAAGCTACTGAAAACATATATGTAAACTGAATAATCAATGACAATGATAAAGATATAAGTCTTTGGATGTAAAATATGTCATGTATTATCCATTTAATTTTGTCTTGCCAGGGTTTTTGTGAAAGCTGCATGCACATAAAATGATCATCGCCTTCATTTTGTAAAAGTCTCATGCTGTGATAATATCTGCCTTTGTAGTGCCTCAATGACAGCGATCATTGCAACAAGATTGCCAGATTCTGCCCTAATCGCTTGTCAGAGCTCAGGGGGATAGGGCCGGCGAAACGGTCACACGATGGACAATGGTTCCGTAGGGGCAAGCCGAAGCTATGCCTGGAACTCTTGTCCGTTTCATCATCGTTTCACTGCTCCCCTGGAGGGGTGAATGAATAGACTTGAAGACTCTTAACGTGTTTACGTTCCAGTGAATTTGATCCTGGAGATAGTTACCCTCGAGTGCACTGATTGACTGATGTAATGAGACCATTAAGAACCCTAAGAAAACTTTCAAAGAAGTTTCCTTTCTTAGGATCGTAGGTGGGTGATGGAGTCCTGCTGAGTGATATTGGGAAGATGCTTGACAAATATTTTGGCTTGAACTTCCCAATGGCACCAGATTTGATACTGAATCTGTTTTCAAAGGAGGTATGCCAAGATAACAGTAGATGCTCAACATTTGAAACTGAAAAACAATTCTGAACTGGGAGCTTTGCCAGATAACAAGACGATATGGCTTGTTAAATCTTCTTGACAATCTTATCGTATATATAGATTTTTGAGCATAACATCTCAAAGCATTTGTTATGCCTCCGCCACCATAAGGTGATGCATGAGGCATTATTTTAGATTATTCCTATGTAATCCTTCATCATTTTTGTTAAGACTGATCCATGATTTTTGCTTTCTTTGTTAGAATTCACCACAGAAGAATTGAATAATAATAAGAAGAATCACCAATAATAGGCTTCAATATATACCCAAATGAACAATATCAGTAAACTTTTAAATAGGGAATATTGTACAGGCCACAAAGAATTTTCAAAATCAGGAGTTAATGCTTTTTATACTCTTGCACACTCCATATTTGTGTAAAAAGCAAATGTAATCATTACTTTTATACTTTAAAAACTTTCCTCAGTAGAAATATAGTTAGAACAGCTCAGACAGTCCCCTTCCTTATGTGCAACCTTTATATCCACCATTTCCATTGCCGCCATGTAAGGCCAAGTTTAGGAAGTTACATCTTGTGAGCGTTCACTCCCTCTACACTAAACACACACTCAGCAACCATATACCTACATCACAAAGCGTCACAATTTACAGTGGGAACAGACCCTGAAACCATCCATCCACTGTCACTGATAGATTGAATATCCTCTTTGAAGGAATCCAGTGGTGGCAGACCCTATAATTTGCAAAACTTAAACTAAAATCGTTCTCAAAGAGGCATGCAATCATGTCTTATCATCCACTGACAGATCAGATTTAGACCCTTCTTCTATTTTAGGATATTCTATGAATAATAACACGGAGATATCTTGATATTTCCTTTCGGGATGAGGATGGGTTGCCATGGTAACACATATTGCTTGTATTATCTTTGTCATGGACTCCAGAAATAGTCATTGTTAATCAGCTGGTTATAGAATATTCTTGTGAATCTCTCGGGAGACAGTTACTAATAGAGATATCAAGCGAAGGGTGCTAGGCTAGTGATATGAAAACAGAAATTGTTCCAGCAAGGAGTTGGTAATTACCTTAGTCCTTGTGACGGTCTTGAGTAGGCCCCTAGCTCCAGGTGAAAACGTGAGAATAGATGATTAAAATACGTTGCTGGCTGTTTTTTGTTGTCATGCTTGTTGTGTATATACATAGTATCTTTAGAACATCATAGAAATGACATATATTTTTTTCAATGTCACAAAAGGTGATTTAATGAAGATTGATTTCCAGATATATTCCATTTTTATGCACTTGAAGGAACAGCTGGCAATTTTAAGGCCAATTAGTAGGGTATAATCTTGATGGTCACCATTGAGGTCATTTCTAATGGTCAATTCAAAGTGATGGTCAAAAGATAAGATGTGGCTACAAGAGGTCGGCTTTTCTTTCTTCCAAGAGTGAGAGAGGAAGGAGGGGTAAAGCGGAGGAAAGAGAATTGAGAGAGAAAGAGAGAAAGATGGTTTTTTTTTGGGGGGGGGGGATAAACTTGTGTTCACCTGATAATAGGTGTTATATGTGTGTGTACACTGATTGTTAAATACAGTCAAACCTGTCTACAGTGGCCACCCCAAGGGAAACAAAAAAAGTGGCCACTGTAGACAGGTGGCCTCTATAGACAGGTTCTGTAACATGCATTTTCACCTGGAGGGAATTGATTTAAGTGGCCACTATAGACAGGTTTGACTGTAGTAACTATAGGATATGTGATAATTCTTTATTGGTTAGATTGAGAGAGTGTGAGAGAGCAAACTTGACACCAACTTGGCATCATGGTAAAGGTTATGATGGAGTGCAAAGTTCTAACCCATTTTTATTTTCTAGATCCTCATGTGAATTTTCCTTCACAGTGTTTGGGTCAATAAGAAAAATAAGATATGAAATTACTTAGATGCTCACAGATATACAGGGTTTAAATCCCATATTCAGTTAGTGATATTTTGTCTAGAAGAATGTAATTTTTGTGTTTCTTCTTTTGTTTGTTATTGTTTGGATAAATGAGATAATTTCTTAATATTGGACAACTCAAAGCTAAAATCACATTTGCTGTGAAACTCCATTAACCGTTTCCTAATCGAAATTCCATGATACGAAACTTAAAAATAGTATTATCATCATGGGATTCTGTCTGAGTCATTTACTTTCCAAACAGAAGATTACCAATCAGGGTATGATAAAGGTAAGTGTCATCACAGCTATTCAGTTTCTTAATTCATATTAGGGATTGGAGAGTGACGAAGGTTGATTGTCAGAGGTTTGGTTTCATCCATCGGGTTCACTTCCTATTTTAGGAACAGATGGCTTGTGATGTCAAAAGGATATTGTTGTTGTTATAGCATGTAGAAAGGGAATGCCCCGGTCACATAGGACCCCGGAAGCAACACGATTCAACATGACTCTTTGTTAATTTACAGTTAACTGCCTCCGAACAAAGAGTTGTGTTGAATTGTGTTGCTTCCGGGGTCCTATGTGACCAGGGCCTAAGCAGAATGATGAGCCATAAATGTAAGGTTATAGTTTTAATATTATGGTGATGGTAATGTAAAACAATGTTTAAAAAGTAATTATATACCTCAAAGGACGCAGTGCAGGTTTATTTTTTTGTGTGAAATGGAAGTAGGGGGAGGCTGGATAGGGTGTTTGGGACAAAAACAATACATAATTTGCACATTCTATTGATATTGATATTGACACTTTTCATCCCTTTTCATATTTTGAAATCTAATTTATTTGTAATTTATTTTCATTATATGAAGTGCTTTGAAAATTCTTGTTTTATTTAGCTTAACTTGCAGGAAATGGACCATCCATGTGACGTTTTCAGGTTGAGAGAAAACAAGAAATATCACTGAATCTGTTATATATACATGAGGAATAAGATTTAATCACTTTGCAATCTTTTTACAATAAATAATTGTTTTTCCTTATCTATCTATCTCCTCTGTCATTTCACTAATAAAATGGTGAAATCCTGATTCAAAATCGTCACATTTTAGAAGGCCTGTTTACTGACATTGAGCCCATCTCCTTTCATAATGTTTAAAATTACCCTTAATCCTCTCAGTACCAGCTACTTTTTGAGAAAATCACAATATGTATTTTCAATGTTTTTTTTTTACTAACCGTATTCAAATAAATAAACTGAACTGAACTGAACTCAATCAAATATGTCAGACAATACCCCTACTGTTTGTATTCATTGGAAAGCTGCACTCTCTAGCTTTCCAATGGTACATAACTCAACAGTAGAGGGCAGTATATAGTGAAACAAGAGCAGATTCATTCTTCTGTTCAATGGTGCCAAAATGCGACTAAGGGAATGAGAGGGTTAACTTGGTAATTTTCTTGAATTCGGTGTTCATGTGTCATGTTATAAGCAGACCATCTTGCCTATCAACTGATCAACGAGGTTCAATTTAAGTTCATACAGGATATATATGATAGAATTAGCCTCTTTCATGGCAATCGAATTGCTCATTTTGGAGGCCAAACTTTGGGAGGGGTAAACTCACTGCATCCTCACTAGGGAGAAGGGGGCAACATTGATCCCTGTGGCACACCCCTTGGGTTCTAAATTGAAATTATCCGGTTCATGGTGAAACCCCCCCCCCCCCCTCCTTAAATGTTCATGAGCATGTGCATAAATTGGGAGAAGTTGACAATATTTTATCATAAGATAAAAGATATTCACAAAGTTGGGTATTCATTTATATGTTTCACAAATAGATATTTTCTACAAATGCATGGCTGTATGCACTGTACAATTGATTTGTCGATTGTATTTCTGGCTTCAGTTTAAAGGTGAGAGGGTGTTATTAGCTAATGAGCCAATTTTCCAAGTAATTGCCTTTTTTAAAGTTGTATGTTGAAATTTAGTAAGAAACCAAAGTTGGTATTACAATAATTTAGCTTGAATAAAGTTTTGAATTGGTATATATTGGCCACTGTATTAAGAATAATGTACTTGGTGTTCACACATTTCACAAACCTCTTCCCTTTCTCCAGTGCAGCAGTGAAGGAAATAATTTAGTGGTCAGAGCTTTCCAGAGGAAATAATCTGTGATATTGTGAAAAGATGGGATGAATTAAAGGGGGCATGTGCCTTCTAAACGGCCTCCTCCACACTTTAAACTATGCTGGATAAACTTGAGAATTACTGGTAAATAACTATCTAATTGGGGTTGAGGAGGAAAGATATGTCAGGTGTGATTTATCAATAAGTGCTAAGGAAACACTTTATTTTCTTCCTGTCGGTAGAGCCCCTTCTTTTGATCCTCACCTGTCATTGGGCATGCGCCTCCATAATTATTAGTTTGATGTGTATTTATGACGACCCAGTTGCAAGAAACTTTAAAGAAGATCGAGGCTACAAAAAGTGATATTTATTCAGCAGGAGCAGAAAAATCAGACTACTAATAAGAAAATTATGAGCATTTTCAGTTTGAGCATTTTCAGTTTAGGCAAATTGGCAGTTTAGACAAATTGATGTCATCAAATTGTCAACATCATTGAAATGTCTGAAAATTTTGACTGATTCTACCTTTTCTTCAAATCATTGAAAATTCATAACTTTTTTTCTATTTGTCCAATTTTTTTCTGCTCCTGCCAAAAATATCATTTTCGGATTGACTCTTCTTTTAATTATTCTCTTCTTGCTTGGATATTTCAACTTCTTTTGACACTCCGGAAAATTGATTTTCTATGTTCAAAAGATGATCAAAAAGAAAAATTTCTTGCAATCAATCCAAATGGGAAGGGGATGGTTTCGGAATTTACATAGAATAAACTAGGCAGATTAAAGAATCTCCTTTGAGGCTATAGTTTCCAATACAACTTCATTTTGTTTCTAGAAGGGTGGGAGGCAAAAATTAAGGGCACACACAAGGTGCATGCATAACACTAATGCACCCTGAGGCTTTTCTTTGGATGAACTTGAGCTTTAAGTGATCAGAGAGATTGGGAGGAAAAGGTGTGTGACAGATTTAGGTGACTTGTCATTGCGTGAGGTTCTTCCCAGATGGATTGATGGAATCATGAATTTTACACGATAGCCCGTCTGCCCGTTGCTCATGAAGTAGTCCAGTTGAGGACTGTGTGTTCTGATATCACCCACCTCTGCATATTTTCTTACACTGAACACACGCTGAATAAACTGAACACAAGGAGGCATGATCAGAGGGTATAGCTGATCCTAGGGTTATGTAAGGACTCTGTGGATGAGTGCTATGCAGTCACTCTGTGTTCAGTGTTATGCAGGGGTGGATGCTATCAGAACACACAGTCCTCAACTGGACTACTCGTGAAGCTGGGGAGGATCAGGGGGTATCAATAGAACCTTAAATGTAGAAAGAGGACATTGAGGAAGCTATTCTGTCTAGGGTGGAGGTTAAGAGCTCAAATTGTATCCCCTGAGGTTTTCAAAAAGATATCTAGTTTAAATGCCGGTTGATGAAGTATCATGGATTTTTTTAAAAAGGAGATGTATGAAATATTGACTGGGGCGTCGTGGCGTGTGCCTGTAATAAAGCTGTTTGGGATAGTCATAAATTGACCTCTGTTGGTTGCGGGTTCGATCCGCGGTCGCCACATTCTGTCTTTCTCCTTCTCCTGGCATAAAAATTCAAATTTGAATGCTACACGGTGTAAAACCAAATTTCTCTTTCTCATTAACAAAAACCAGCATTTGGAGAATGAAATGATTTGTAGTTGTGAAAGAGGATTATTTCAAGTATCTTGTCCTGTCTAATATCATGGAATGTGCTTTGTCATTCTATGATTAATACAAATTGTTTTTTATGATAATATGTGAGTGATCCTAACTGAATTCAGTGCATATTTTGTATACATGTACACGTAATATTTAAGAATTAATCCGGACACTTTGGGTAAAATATGATCTGTTTCATGTTTTTGAAGAAGGATGTTACTGCTTAGCTCACTAACTTTATGGCAATGATTTTGCAGTTGTAATAGACCGGTACACTATGTGATACAATTATTATGCATAACTCTATTAAATTGAAAGGTTTCTATGATATCCAAAAGCTTGTCTTGTTTGTTCGCAAGAAATATGCATAAACTTTAATCAATAAGTGGGCGGTGTTTCACCTAGATAAGAAAGACTTTATTAAGAAAGACCCTAAGTTCGACTGTTGTCCTCTCTTGTGCATAATTGTTCACACTATTTACGCACATTCTGTGCAAGAATTGATACCAGTCGAACTTAAAGTCGTGCAAAACTTTAAGAACGTCTTGGTGAAACACCTCCCTGGTCTATTACGAACCTTAGTTATTCCAGGATCATTATTCACAAGTGCCATCCACCTGCCAATTCAAAATGGCAAATGTTCTCCAGAGTAGATGACTTAATCCCGACTAATTTCATCACCTGTTAATGAACGAGAATCCATTATGTGATTCAAAGGTTAAATTGACCCTTCAAGGATAGATTGATGACATTATTTCATTCGAGGAGGATGAATAAGAGATTTTTGTGTCCTCAAACGCACACCTGTGAAACTTGGCACCAAATTGCCAACTGGTTGACAAGTAAGCTTGTGGTGTAGGAGTCGTGATGTATGGGTATAACTCTCGACTTTCTACCCGAGGGGTCGTAGATTCGAATCCCACCCATGGTGTCAATTTCCTTGGGCAAGAAATGTATCCACATTGTGCTGCACTTGACCCAGGTGCGGTGAATGGGCACCGACAAGAATTCATTCCTTTAAATTGAAAAGCGCCTACTTTGCAGCTATGCTATGTCCGAGTAATAATGTTAGATAATTTGTCTCGCGCCTCTGAATAGGTGACAAGAGAGATGGCGTGTTTAATTTGTATATTATCAAAGTACATGGTGTGAAAATTATAGTAAGTTAAATTCTGAGTATGTGTTCATACCTTGCTCTAAAGGCATTTTATGATTCAATTCAACCAAACATTATCTTTGGGATTAAAAGTCTGATTTGTAACCCTCGTAGTTTATGAAACGTGTCCATTTTAATTTTGTTATGTGTATCATTGCAAAAATTATGAATATTAGTTCAGCAGAAAGATGATGTTATGATTTGGATGCAAGAAATCACCATCTCCTGAAACAAAGAATTTGAATAAAGAGGGTTAAATGGGTTCTCATATAACCAGCTGCTGTACTTTTTAGAGTCAGGGATCTGTCTTCGAAGAGTCTTGCCTAATTATGTAACATCTAATTAACTTTATTGGACAGGTTTGTATGTAATAGATGTACTAGTTTTCTTTAATCTTCAAATTCATGGCCTTCAAAGCAAACCCTCAATAGGCTTGCCCAACAAAGCAACAATTAGTATGCCAGCTTTATTGTAGTTTAATTGTTAACACTTTCATTGCAATAATTACATGAAACTAGGTCACTCGTTAAAGGAATGCCACATAACAAAGTTTTTTAGAAATAATATAGATTTGAATCAATTTGTAACTCGGCTTTGATGGTGATTTTCTTCATTTTTATTTTTAAGATGCGTTCATGATATATTTGCAGCTCGTTTTATTTTTACTTCAGGAAGATTAATTATTTTGTAAATTTTACCAAAGAATTCTTGGTTAGTATCACCATGTCGGTTTGAAACATGAAGAAAATGGGGGTAATTGAATTGAATGGTCTAGACATCTTGTCATTATTCCAAAGTCATTTGGAAAACAATCACTACTTCTTAAACAATGGCAGTCTGCAGGAACTTCTATTAAAGGACAATATAATTAGGGGAAAACATAAAAAGTAGGGAAATTTAAATCAATATTTCAGAAAAGAAGTGAATCCAAAGTAAATAAAAAGAGAGGGGGAAATTCACTAAAGCAGGCGATATATAGTTTATTTCCCCAAATAGGGGAGATGATGGGTAAAATTGAAGCATAAATCTACACATTTACAAAAAGGATCAAGGATTGATTTTGAGACAAGGGATGGGTCTTAAGAACCAACAGACAAATATAATGATTTTTCTATCATTGCTGTTGAGCTGACAAGGCATTACTGCCTTTATTAATTTGTTCAAGATTGTTCAGCTACCAGTTTAATTAATATGATAATTAAAACAAATGAGAAACAGCATCGCAAGCATTCATCTTTTTTATTCTATCAATATCAGTTTACTTATTTATCTATTTGATTGATAGTTATTCATGTGTTAAACTGGTGTTTTCCCATTTAATTGTTGAAAGGAATTCATTGTTTCTTTAACAGCTAATAAGTTCCAAATTTCAGGATTGTATTCAATACGTCCCTGAAAATAAATGGGAAATAAAGATAATGAAAATGCAGATAAAGCCACAGTTGAAAAGTATTAAAGGGGAATTACACCCAGACAATAATATATGGTCAGTAAATGAAGGAAAATCAGATGAACAAACTGAAAATTTGAGCAAAATTGGATAATCTGTTCAAAAGTTATGAATTTTCAAAGTTGTCATTTCCACCTGTGCTGGGCATCTTTGAATTGGCATGCGTATAGCTAATT
>BQKZ01001264.1:94987-126445 GCA_036244855.1 Temnopleurus reevesii | reverse complement strand
ATTCTGAACAACCCAAACATCAAATATGGCAGACGAATATGAAGAAAAGTAATGACTCCAGACCTGAAATCTCGACCCTGCATTGGTCCCCAGTCTCTCATACCACTCCAGTAATGAGCTGTACAAGTCAGGGTCAGAAGTAACAATCCATGTGGGAGAATCGTCCAAGTTGTGACAAAGGTATAACAAGTATTGTTAATCATGCTCTTCTACTAAAATACATCCAAAAATGTGATTAAAAGTGTGTTTATTCCTCTGGAATACTTGCAATTCAAATAGTACTGCAGTAATTTTAGCACTATTACACTCATTTTGACTATTCTAACGAGGAGTTTGAAAATGTGCCAAGAATCTGTGATGACGTATTTTGAAGTTTAGCATTTTCCAGTCCATCTCTTCAATATTTCATTTTCTATGTACAATCCGTCACCTGTTACATTTCAAAATTGATTCTGTACAACCTAAACGTCAAATATGACAGCCGAAAATGAAGGCAAGTAATGACTCTAGATCTGAAATCTTGACCCTGTATCGGTCCCCAATCTCTCATACCACTCCAGTAATGAGCTGTACAAGTCAGGGTCATTAGTAACGATCCATTTGGGAGTATCGTCCAAGTTGTGACAATGGGATAACTTTTCTTGTTAATTATGGTTTTCTACTTTTGTGAAAATACATCTAAAGAATTGGATTTAAATCCCTCTGAAATATTTGCGATTCAAATACTACAGTAATTTTGGCACTATTACACTAGTCTTGAATTTATCCGGGAATAAAAAAACTACTCTATTAAAGTAAGAGCTTGAAAATATGCCAGGAATCTGTGATGACATATTTTGAGGTTCAAAATTGTCTAGTCCATAATTTCAATATTTCTTTTTCTATTTACAATCTGTCACCTGTTACATCTCAAAATTGATTATGAACAACCCAAACATCAACTATGACAGGCAATAAAGAAGGCAAGTAATGACTTGAGACCTGAAATCCTGACCCTGCATTGGTCCCCAATCCCTCATACCACTCCCGTAATGATCTGTACAAGTCAGGGTCAGAAGTAACGATCCATTTGAGTGCCTCGTCCAAGTTGTGACAATTGGATAACATTTCTGGTTAATTATGGTTTTCTTCTTTTGTGAAAATGCATCCAAGGAATTGGATATAAATTATGTTAATCCCTGTGAAGTACTTGCGATTCAATACTGCAGTAATTTTAGCACTATTACACTCAGATTTATCCAGACTTTGACTATTCTAACAAGGAGTTTGAAACTGTGCCCAGAATCTGTGATGACATATTTTGAGGTTCGAAATTGTCTAGTCCATAATTTCAATATTTCATTTTCTATTTACAATCCATCACCTGTTATATCTCAAAATTGATTCTGAGCAACTCAAACATCAAATATGACAGGGAAAAATGAAGGAAAGTACTGACTCCAGACCTGAAATTTTGACCCTGTATTGGTCCCCAATCCCTCATACCACTCCAGTAATGAGCTGTACAAGTCAGGGTCAGAAGTAACGATCCATTTGGGAGTCTTGTCCAAGGGCCACCTCAAAATCTTTCACCTTCGATGGATACAAATTATTGGTAATGTTTCTTGATTTGACGGTTTGATTTATATTTGATGCAGTCATTTGTCATTCTGGATCCCAGGGTAATAAACTACTGAGTGATTAGAACTGCCATGGGTGTAATGCAGAGATGCAAAACGTTCCAGAATATGCATGATCAGAATTAAAAGGTGTACAACCGATCCGATCAGCGAAATATTTTCATATGGTTATTGTTATGCTTTCAATAGAAAATGTTTGGTTCAGATGTTTAACGATTCACATTTGAATTTCTATCATGCATATTCCAAATGTTGACCCCTCATACCACTCTAGTAATGAGCTGTAGAAGTCAGGGTCATAAGTAACGATCAAGGGCCACCTCAAAATCTGTCACCTCCGATGGCTACAAATTATTGGTAATGTTATGTGATGTGATGGATTGATTTATATTTGATGCAGTCATTTGTCATTCTCGATCCCAGGGTAATAAACTATTGAGTGATAGGAACTCACCATGGGTGCTCCAAGATTTTTTTTAAATGCAGGATAGATATATTATTCCAGTGGACATTTTCTTTCCTTTCTGCTTCATTGAAAAATTAGGTGATTCTATTTTAGATGTAATAACTTGTTTTTTTAATGTGATCATACACCAATGTTGTGAAATATGGGTGGACAGTGTGGGGCCTTTGGTAGGGTTACCAGAAAATTTTCAGCTAGTCGAGTTGCTCATCAAACAATAGTTCTAGAGCTTGGGATGAATCCAATATCAAGATTGAGATTGAGGTATGGACACAGCAAGCAATATGGCTATAATAATCAAAGGGCTACCCTGTATAAAAACGTAATTAAATAGATAAATGGATAAATAAATAAATAATGGGGGTGGGACGTGGTCTGACTCTTTTGCAGCCTTATTTTATTTGTAATAATATTCCCTGGAACACGAACTAACTTCAGTTGGAGATGAATTTTGTTTTATGAGGAATATCCTTGATGGATTTTACCCCTCCTTACCCCTCCATCTCCAATGTCAAAGTCTCTATTCCATTTCATAACTCATTGTTATCACCATCCCCTCAATTATGTCTTCATATTTACTCTATTAAGCCATGAAGCTCTTCATTCCCCCTATATTAGTTATATGTTCTTCTAAGCTCAAATTATTTGTGAGTTGCTTGATCCATCACTTAGTATATAGACCTCAACAGTGACAGGCTATGGTCCAAAATAGCTGTGCCAGATCACCTTCCATCTTTAGAGATCCTTTGATGAGAATTTCCTATCGTTCCGGCCATTTTCCACCTTCATTTGGATCATCGCATCATGCAAATACTTCTGGATGAGATTCGTATTGAAGTAGCACCCACACTTTTAAAGAATCATATTGTTTTGAAGCAGAATTGGCTATTTAGAAGAAAAAAGACTGATGTTGTTGCTATGACAACAGGGTGTGATGTAAGTGGTTTTGATGCTGTTAGTTTGTTAGGTATATGATTTTGAAGATGAAGTATGCATAATCATTACATTGTGATAATTGTAACATTACATCACATGTATTTCATTTTTTTAAACTGGATTGTTACATTTTGATGGGAATTGAGGGGTTGTCTGGAGATATGGATTGAAGTTTTGTTTCGACAGTTCTACACCTCAAATGTTTCACATTTCAGCCCATAATACTTAAATAGAATTTATGGAATATTTTCAACAAATTTGAAAATAGAATATTGTGTTGATTATAGCTTGATATTTTTAACAATAGTCTTGTCAGGGAAATTGAATCTGTTATGTAAACAAAAATTCTACTTTAATCTATTTAAACACAGAATATATTTCAGTAGAATAATATTGATGGTATTTCTGGTCCTTTTAAGAAGTCCCTGGTTCTGTCCAGATTGTTAAAGTCTCCCATGTTGGACAATTTGCAGCAAGGAAGAGCATAGTTAAATTTATCCTGAAACAACATGTTTTTAGTATCATTTCATCCAATCAACACCCACATTAAAAATCGTACTTGAATCAAGTCTCTGTAAAACTTCCCCTCTCTTATTATTAAAACAACATTTCACGCCTTTGCACTTTGTGAATAAGTGAAGTCTGCATATTAAATTTGATCTCCTACCGCTTCGATGTGTTTGCTCTTCACTTCATTCTTGTCAATCCTTGAATTTATTAATCAAAGATGTATGATTATAATCTGCATTGTACATTGCAAACTCATGATAGTATGATCCATGAGACCATGAAAAGCTTATTTTTAGCAGAAGTACTCCCTATTGAAAAATGAGCAAAATCACCCAAGAATCTTTCTCATTTTGATTATACATGTACATCCAATTTATTTCTTTGGAAACTATATTCTTTATCATTATTGAGTTCCTACCTGTTTATGAAATTATAGCTTGCAGTCAGTAATGAAGGGTGACTGTGATATAAACATAATGAATCCAAGTCCTTNAATATATTTTGATTCTGTGGTTTTAAGAAGAAAGGAAGATTAATGGGTAGAATTTCCACACATAAGTCAAAAGGACAGGGATCCTAAAACCACTAAGAAATTGAAAAACCCCACAGATCTGCTCAATGGGAAATCTGACATAACCAACATTTCCGCCTTCTTTTGTTGTTGAAACGAGTAGCTTTCAGATTGAACCTGTAATTGTGCCTGAATATGATGCACAGTAACTCTATAATTTCTGACCTTATAATCTATAATTCATTACTGTTTATCATTATAGAAAATATACTTTATTAAAACTCTAACAAAGTTGAGCAGAAACATTTTTTCATGGGGGGGGGGGGGTAATACAAACTTATGACCCAATGACCCAGTCAGCCTTTTTTTAACCTCCATATATCGTCATATAAAACAGCAGTGATAGCATATCCAAGACAGTTGAAAATCATATTTTCTTCTAAATTTCAAAGAGAGAGAGAAAGAAAAAAAACCCAAAGAAACTTCAGACCCCTCTTGTAGTTCATCTGAATTACGCCCCTGAACTTGATTCTAATCTTTGATAACTTCCTCACTCAGACTTCATTACGTTACCACTTCTCCTCCCGATGCAACACCGGATTAAACTTGCCAATGTTTACCAAGCCTTTCATCCTACACTTCCCAAGCTCATCCTGGGCGGTGTTTCACCAAGTTATGAAAGACTTTAAGAACAACTTTACACACACAGGTACCTGGGCGGTGTTTCAACAAGTCATTCTTAAATTTATGCGCGATTTTTATATTGCCTGGTATCACTTCTTGTGCTGAATGCGTGTACTGTTAGGAATTATTACGCACAAGAAGGGATACCTGTCGATCTAATAGTCATTCTTAAAATCTTTCTTATCTTGGTCAAAAACCGCCCAGTTCATGTGTTAAATGGTCAAGAATCTTTTGAACGGGCTCCAGTCTTTCTTAAAGTCGTGCGTAATTTTAAGAAAGGTTTGGTGAAACACCGCCCTGGAAGATTAAGCTGTTGGAGCTGGAGGAACAAATGTTCGGCTTTGACCCCATTCTGTAGGGATTTCATGGCTGCAGTTAAGCATGTCCCAGTTGACCGTCCGTGATTGATGAATTGATGAATCATACTCTGCTCCCTGTCAAGATTTCGCTTGATTTGATGGATCGGTTTCAAGCTCCGGTTTGTTCTTTTCTCTCCTGTGTATTTTTTCCTTTTAGCGTCAGAAAGGCACTATTTCGCATTCCGCGCAAGAGACGGTAGCAACCTTTTGGCTCTGAATGTGAAATCTATAAGTGTTTCAATTCAGGTTTCTTGTACTGATGTTACATACTGGAAAGCTAACTCTATGTTTCAACAATGAAATATAGGACGTTGAATTCACCTGATTTGTACTTCGGTTCATGTTATTCTTTCTCTTTTGTCAATGAATAGAATAAATGTTATGAGGCTCGTAGGAGTTTGCGCAATCTGTCATATTTTATTTGTGTCAATTCTAAAGTGCAAGAAATTAGGTTACAGAAATTTCTTCAAAATATCTATTATATCTATTAAAACATACAAAATATATTTTGTGGTAAAAACCCTTGTATCATTATCAACCTATTTATTTATTTATGCTTTTCTTCCTTTGTGTGGGGTTATTGTTTTACTCTGTGTGTGAATGTTCTTTATGAGCTGAGTTCATTCAAACATATAAAATAAATAGTAGAATGCTCACTCCTAGCCATATAATGGTTTGCATGACATAGCACTCAACTGTCATTATAACTTCACAAGCGATAACCAAAGTTGATACACACTTTAGGATGGTTGTGAACTTGTCAGTTTTGCAACCACCTCCTTGTGACCTAGAGGCAATGTTAGGTCACTTTGAAAGCGAGTCTCCAAATTAAGCCGATAAAGTCACGTTTTTGGTTGACAGAAAACCTGTGCTCTTCTGCCTAAAGGAGTCAATGATATGGTTCATTATGAGGAACAGAAAAAGTGAAAAGATAAGAGTTTCAGATGGAATCGCAGAAAAACTAGCTTCTTCAAATGTATCAACAGGTATCAAGGTGGATTATAATTTGGTTATAGACCAAGTGCCTGAGGTGTTTAGGTATGAGTTAATGCCCTTTTGATTTTCAGAAGGTAATCATTGAAAAGGGAATTTGTATTTTCATATTTCTTTTTTTCTATATTTATTGTTTTGTTTTATGCAACTTGAAATCGTAATTAAGGTGTTATTTACTTACAAGATTTCAACTTATTAAGTAATCCTGGTATAACTCTTGACTCGCTTTTTTAGCTTTGTGATTTTGTATCTGAAAAATAAATTTAACCCCCCCCCCCCAAAAAAAAAAGAGGAAAAACAAACAAAGGGGATTTTAGTATACATCATCTGATCATGCTCTCTTGACTTTTTAAAATTCGTCTTCCAAAGTCCTCAAATACATTGCACTTTGCTGCGTTTTTTAAATGTTATTTGTTCAGGTTTTTTTTTTTCATCCATATACAGTACATTTTCATCAGTGTATGGAGTTTAAAAGGAAACAAGTATTACGTTCAATTAAAAAATAATAAGGGCATATAGCAACTTTAGAAATAAACTAAATGCATTTTCATCCAATTGAGATGAGAATTATTTCATAGTTCATAGAATCCTTGCTCCTAATTCATTTTGTCATCAGTCAATGATCCCGTAAATCCCAATCCATTACAAATTTATCCAGTTATTTCAACGCCACAGTATTACAACAATCATACATCATGATATATTCTCATATCTGGAATCCTTTGAGAAGTACTTTGCGGTCTAAATAATGAGAGTTCTAAGGGTATTTTGAGGATCTTTTTGCCCTTTTAGTCCAACTTGAGGCCTCTTGAGACCAAGGGTTAATAATTTGGAGCCACAATGCTAATTGTAGCTTACAGATGATTATTCTGATGACGGATATGTTGATACGTTTGCAAGTATATCAAAGGTTTCTGGTTTTGTGTAACAAAAGTTTATTTGTGACAAAGATTTGTTTCAATGATATTAAGATAATCAGGTATTACAAGTAATTTCATTGATGCAGATACCCCCCCCCCCCCCCCAAGTTCTTTGACTTCCTTTACTAGCAATGTCTGTAAATACATTCTGATTTCGAATCTGATTTCCATTACTCTGAAAATATGAATAAAATCATTCATGACTTCTTTTTTTGTGATAAATTACTTGTTTTAAAGTAATGTGTTATATACATTGTAGGCAAGATTTTTTAATCTACTGATAGGCATATAAGATTGGTTTAAATCCTTTATTTTTCTATGGGTTTCTACTATTCTGAACATACGAAACAACTCAATTTGATCTGCCTTGACAAATGTCGTAATTTCAGCGAAGGTTGTAACCTTGAATGAAACTGAAAGTCATTGACAGGATAACTAACAGGCTATAAAGTCAAGTTCAATCATGAATGACACCTTTATATTATATGATTTATGATGATTGAATAATTCTTTGAATGATCTTCTCAAGGATCGTGACAAAGGTCGGTCGAAACCAACTTGACTTGATACTTTAAATTCTTCATTATTTGAAAACTGGCATTGCTCAAACATATGGTATGTTTAGAATAGAATAGAATAGAACATTATTTACTTTTTTGAGAAACATAATAAACATCAGTAAATACAAAATAATATAGTAAGAAAAAATTAAAGGAGGCAAAGACCATAAAAAGCGTAGCTTAAGTTGGGGTCGCCTTGACAGGAATCAAACAAGAAACAAAACATAACTTTTCCTTAACAAAAACAAATATACGAGAATGAGTGTTTGAAAATGATAGTTTAAATGATTTAGATATTTTTTCTTTCTTTGGCCAGTTTATATAGGAGACTTATAGAGTGAGATGGTACATTTTTCTGCCAATACCAATCTCTAGGAGGCAAACATTTTAGTTATCCAAAGATTTTTATAATATAAATACAGAAGTAAAATGATATGAAGGACACATACCGTAATACACATCTTCTTCAGCTGTCCTTTGCATTATTTTCTTAACAATCCTAACAAAAGTTTCGGCTAAGATGAAGTAGAAATTAATCCACTCTCATTTGTCATATTGGGCAATTTCATTCCTTCTGGGAGGCAGTTGTCACATTTCCCTTTCAAAAACGAAATGCTTTTCATTCCTCTCTTTTCAGATCAGAAATTCTTCCAGGTGACAAAAATGATATGTCCTTCATTTCGGAAGTGGAAGGGACTTCAGACAAACAACATTCTTCCCAGATTCCAGCTCACATTTTTTTTTTACCCCAATATAGTCCAATAAATCGTTCTTATTTGGGGAAATTTTTTATGAATAAATGTTTCAATTCAAATGCTCATCATGACAAGCATCCAAGAGTGATATCATGAATTGATTTTCTTCTAGAAAGCTATTATTTGAATCAATTTAAAAGAAGTCCTTTTAACTATCATTGAGTAAGGACATCCCAGACTGTTGTTATGTATTTTTGCAATGTTGAAGAATGTATCCTACTATCACCTCCTTCTTTGATTGGTAAGATTTATCTTATTAGCAGTCCATTTTTTTTTTTATAGATATCGCTAGGTGCTTGGTCTTGCAAAATAGAAAGATACAAAAGAAATAATGTAATTTTATTGATTCATAGTGTAACTCAATAATTTCATTCATTGTTTGGTTGTGACAATGGGATGAATTTTTGGGGGGTTCATTATGGTATGCTGCTTTTGTGAAAATACAGCCAAAGAATTGGATTTAAATTATGTTNAATATATTTTGATTCTGTGGTTTTAAGAAGAAAGGAAGATTAATGGGTAGAATTTCCACACATAAGTCAAAAGGACAGGGATCCTAAAACCACTAAGAAATTGAAAAACCCCACAGATCTGCTCAATGGGAAATCTGACATAACCAACATTTCCGCCTTCTTTTGTTGTTGAAACGAGTAGCTTTCAGATTGAACCTGTAATTGTGCCTGAATATGATGCACAGTAACTCTATAATTTCTGACCTTATAATCTATAATTCATTACTGTTTATCATTATAGAAAATATACTTTATTAAAACTCTAACAAAGTTGAGCAGAAACATTTTTTCATGGGGGGGGGGGGGTAATACAAACTTATGACCCAATGACCCAGTCAGCCTTTTTTTAACCTCCATATATCGTCATATAAAACAGCAGTGATAGCATATCCAAGACAGTTGAAAATCATATTTTCTTCTAAATTTCAAAGAGAGAGAGAAAGAAAAAAAACCCAAAGAAACTTCAGACCCCTCTTGTAGTTCATCTGAATTACGCCCCTGAACTTGATTCTAATCTTTGATAACTTCCTCACTCAATCTTTATTACGCTACCACTTCTCCTCCCAATACAACACCGGATTAAACTTGCCAATGTTTACCAAGCCTTTTATCCTACACTTCCCAAGTTCATCCTAGGCGGTGTTTCACCAAGTTACGAAAGACGTAAAGAACAACTTTACACAAGGCTGGTCCCTGGGCAGTGTTTCACCAAGTCGTTCTTAAATTTATGCACGATTTTAAGATTGCCTGGTATCACTTTTTGTGCTGAATGCGTGTACTGCTAGGAATTATTATGCATAATCTTTCTTATCTTGGTGAAACACCCCCCAGTTCATGTGTTAAATGGTCAAGAATCTTTTGAACATGCTCCAGTCTTTCTTAAAGTCGTACGTAACATTAAGAACGATTTGGTGAAACACCACCCTGGAAGATTAAGCTGTTGGAGCTGGAGGAACAAATGTTCGGCTTTGACCCCATTCTGTAGGGATTTCATGGCTGGAGTTAAGCATGTCCCAGTTGACCACGTGTGATTGATGAATTGATGAATCATACTTTACTCCCTGTCAAGATTTCGCTTGATTTGATGGATCGGTTTCAAGCTCCGGTTTGTTCTTTTCTCTCCTGTGTATTTTTCCATTTAGCGTCAGAAAGGCACTAGTTCCTATTCTGTGCAAGAGAATATAGCAACCTTTTTGCTATGAATATGGAATCTATGTAAGTGTTTCAATTCAGGTTTCTTGTACATATTTTGCGGACTCAAAAGCTAACTTTATGTTTGAACAATGAAATATAGAACGTTGAATTCACCTGATTTGTACTTTGGTTCATGTTATTCTTTCTCATTTGTGAATGAATAGGAAATGTTATGATACTTGTAGGAGTTTGCGCAATCTCAATATGTCAAATTAAATTTGTATCAATTCTAAAGTGCAAGAAATGAGGTTGCAGAAATTCCTTCAAAACAGAGTTTTATAAACAAAGTTACCCTCATTCATTTTTTCATTTTTTTTTCATTTAATTTATTTATTTCGTTTCAAACAAAATACAACTCAATACAGTATGACAAAATAAGTGTAATATACATAAATCAAGATTAATATGCATAACTTTTTCCAAAATAACAAATTTTAAAATCATACTTAAATGTAATATCTTAGTTACAAAGGTTGTAGGAGTTTGATTTTCAATGATCATCTCCTGACCATAAAACATCTATATATAGTAGAATTATTTAGTATATAAAACATACACAAATATATTTGTGGTAAAAACTTATTATTCACTTATTTGATTATTTCTTTCTTTCTTTTCTTCCTTTGTGTGTGGGATACTTTTTACCGTCTGTGTTAATGTTGTTTTTGAGCTGAGTTCATTCCAACACGTGAAATAAACGGTAGAATGCTCGCTTGTAGCCATATAATGGTTTCCATGACATAGCACTGTACTGTGCACAGCTTCAAAAACCATAACCAAAGTTGATCCACACCTTAGGATGGTTATGAACTTGACAGTTTGATCGGATTTTGCAACCATCCCCACGTGACCTAGAGGCATTGTTAGGTCACTCTGAATGCGAGTCTCCAAATCAAGCCGATAAAGTCACGTTTTTGGTTCTTAGTGACAGAAAACCTGAGCTCTTCTGCCTAAAGGAGTCAATGATATGGTTCATTATGAGGAACAGAAAAAGTGAAAAGATAAGAGTTTCAGATGGAATCGCAGAAAAACTAGCTTCTTCAAATGTATCAACAGGTATCAAGGTGGATTATAATTTGGTTATAGACCAAGTGCCTGAGGTGTTTAGGTATGAGTTAATGCCCTTTTGATTTTCAGAAGGTAATCATTGAAAAGGGAATTTGTATTTTCATATTTCTTTTTTTCTATATTTATTGTTTTGTTTTATGCAACTTGAAATCGTAATTAAGGTGTTATTTACTTACAAGATTTCAACTTATTAAGTAATCCTGGTATAACTCTTGACTCGCTTTTTTAGCTTTGTGATTTTGTATCTGAAAAATAAATTTAACCCCCCCCCCCCAAAAAAAAAAGAGGAAAAACAAACAAAGGGGATTTTAGTATACATCATCTGATCATGCTCTCTTGACTTTTTAAAATTCGTCTTCCAAAGTCCTCAAATACATTGCACTTTGCTGCGTTTTTTAAATGTTATTTGTTCAGGTTTTTTTTTTTCATCCATATACAGTACATTTTCATCAGTGTATGGAGTTTAAAAGGAAACAAGTATTACGTTCAATTAAAAAATAATAAGGGCATATAGCAACTTTAGAAATAAACTAAATGCATTTTCATCCAATTGAGATGAGAATTATTTCATAGTTCATAGAATCCTTGCTCCTAATTCATTTTGTCATCAGTCAATGATCCCGTAAATCCCAATCCATTACAAATTTATCCAGTTATTTCAACGCCACAGTATTACAACAATCATACATCATGATATATTCTCATATCTGGAATCCTTTGAGAAGTACTTTGCGGTCTAAATAATGAGAGTTCTAAGGGCATCTTGAGGACCTTTTTGCCCTCTTAGTCCCAACTCTAGACCTCTTGAGACCAAGGGTTAATAATTTGGAGCCACATTGCTAATTGTAGCTTACAGATGATTATTCTGATGAGGGATATGTTGATACATTTGCAAGAATATCAAAGGTTTCAGGTTTTGTATAACAAAAGTTTATTTGTGAAAACGATTTGTTTCAATAATATTCAAATAATCAGGCATTATAAGTGATTTCATTGATGCAGATAAAAAAAATGACTTCTTTGAATTCCTTTACATTTGAAATGTTTGTAAATACGTTTTGACTTCAAGTTTGATTTCCATTACACTTAAAATGTAAATTAAATCATTATTGACTGTTTTTTCTTTTTGTGATAGATCACTTGTTTCAAAGTGATGTGTCACATAGGCAAGATTATTCTAAACTATTGAAAGGCATATAGAATGAGTTTAAACCCTGAATTCTTATAAGAGTTTCTACTTATCTGAACATATGAAACAACTCAATTTGATCTGTCTTGACAATAACTAACAGGCTATAAAGTCAAGTTAAATCATGAATGACACCTTTATATTATATGATTTATGATGATTGAATAATTCTTTGAATGATCTTCTCGAGGATCGTGACAAAGGTCAGTCACCTCCGCCTTGACTTGTTACACATTCATCATTATTTGAAAATCGGCATTGCTCAAACATAAGGTGTTTTTAGAATAGAATAGAATTGAACATTTTTTTTTTAAACATTATAAACATCAGTAATTAAAGAATAATAGTACCAAAAAAAAGGAGGCAAATACCCGAAAAGCATAGCTTAAAAGTAGAATACTTCTTTTTCAGCCTAAAATTTGACTTTCCAAGATTGTTGTGTTATGTTGAAGAGTGCTAAATGTTAGAACTTATCACCAATCAATTAAGCACAAAGATGGTCATGATAAGCGCATTTATAGTTATTCCAATAATAATTATTTTATTCGGGCCTCGAATGGCTCGTGCGTATGAAATTCAAAACAGCCGTTGACCAATAGTGTTAGAGTCTCTCTCAGTGTGTATTCTGCATGGTGTGGCAGTGTGTTGAAGTGCACACTGTATGTGCTCTTACAATGTTGTGTGTGTGGGGTAATACGCTAGGAGTATCGCGATACCGTTGGTGTCAAGATGAATTATAATAGAAGAGATTTTTATTTGAATTAAATATTATGGACTACATTTGACCAAAATACTTCATAGAGGTTATTATTTTGGTATATCCGAGGTACGCAACGAATTGTATTTAAGCATAACCATAATCTGCGCAAATGTAGTTTTTTACCTTTAAGCATAGCTTGAGTTGGAGTCGCCTTAACATAAATCAAGCAAGAAACAAAATATAGCTTTTTAAAAAAACCCAGAATAAACGAGAATAAGTGTTTGAAAATAATAGTTAAAATGATCTAGATATTTTTCTTTCTTTGTCCATTTTATATATGAGACTCAAAGAGTGAGATGGTGCATTTTTCTGCCATTACCAATCTCTACGAGGCAAACATTTCAGTTATCCAAAGATTCTTATAATATAAATACAGAAATAAGATGATATGAAGGACATATACCACAATACAACTATCTTCTTTCGCTGTCCTTTGCATTATTTTCTTCACAATCCTAACAAAAGTTTCGGCTAAGATGAAGTAGAAATTAATCCACTCTCATTTGTCATATTGGGCAATTTCATTCCTTCTGGGAGGCAGTTGTCACATTTCCCTTTCAAAAACGAAATGCTTTTCATTCCTCTCTTTTCAGATCAGAAATTCTTCCAGGTGACAAAAATGATATGTCCTTCATTTCGGAAGTGGAAGGGACTTCAGACAAACAACACCAAACAAAATTCTGCCTAGATTCCAGCTCACATTTTTTGTTTGACCCAATATAGTCCAATAAATCATTCTTATTTGGGGAAATTTTTTATAAAAATGTGTTTTATTTAAATTTTCATGATGACAAGTATCCAAGAGTGACATCATGAATTGATTTGATTCTAGAAAACTATTATTTGAATCAATTTAAAAGAAGTCCTTCTTACTGTCACCGAGTTAGGACATCCCAGACTGTTTTTATGTATTTTTCCAATGTTGAAGAATGTATCCTGCTATCACCTCCTTCTTTGATCTGGTAGGATTATATGGCAGTCCATTTTTACAAAAAGATTTAGCTTGGTACTTGGCCGTGCAAACTAGAAATATATCAGAGAGTAAATGGGATTGTATTCATTCACATTATAACTCAAATAAGTACATTCATAAGGGTAGTTGTGACAATGCAATAACATTTCCTGTTCATCACTGTATTCTACTTTATGAAAATACATCAGAAAAGAATTTGATTTGAATTGTGGTAAGCCCTCTGAAATACCTGCAATTTAAATACTACTATAATCATTTTCGCGCTTTTACACTCAAATTCATCCAGATTTTTAAAATTTTGTTCGAGCTGGAAAATATGCCAAGAATCTACATGTGATGATTACATTTTTACAGTTCAAAATTGTCTACTCCATATCTTCAATATTTTATTTTCTATTTACAATCTGTCACCTGTTACATCTTAAAATTGATTCTGAACAACCCAAACATAAAAAATGACAGCCAATAAAGAAGGCAAGTAATGACTTGAGACCTGAAATCCTGACCCTGCATTGTTCCCCAGTCCCTCATACCACTACAGTAATGAGCTGTACAAGTCAGGGTCATAAGTAACGATCCATTTGGGATCCTTGCCCAAGTTGTGACAATGGGATAACATTTCTTGTTTATTATGGTTTTCTACTTTTGTGAAAATACATCCAAAGAATTGGATTTAAATTATGTTAATCCCTCTGAAATATTTGCAATTCAAATACTACAGTAATTTTGGCACTGTTACTTTCAAATTTATCGGGATGAAAAAGAAAAAATACTGTAAGCAAGAGCTTGAAAATGTGCGAAGAATCTGTCACGAAATATTTGAAGTTCAAAATTGTCTAGCCTATCTCTTCAATATTTCATTTTCTATTTACAATCCGGTCACCTGTTACATCTGAAAATTGATTCTGAACAACCCAAACATCAAATATGGCAGACGAATATGAAGAAAAGTAATGACTCCAGACCTGAAATCTCGACCCTGCATTGGTCCCCAGTCTCTCATACCACTACAGTAATGAGCTGTACAAGTCAGGGTCAGAAGTAACAATCCATGTGGGAGAATCGTCCAAGTTGTGACAATGGGATAACATTTCTTGTTAATTATGGTATTCTATTTTTATGAAAATACATCCAAAGAATTTGATTTAAATTGTGATAATTCCTCTTGCAATTAAAATTCTACAGTAATTTTACCGCTATTCACTCAAATTTGCAGAATAAATAATAATGATTATGATTTATCCAGATTTTTAGAAATCTAAGGAACAACTTGAAAATGTGCCAAAAATCTGTGCCATATTTTGAAATTCAAAATTGTCTAGTCTTTCTCTTCAATATTTCCCCTCTGAAATACTTGCATTACAAATACTACAGTAATTTTACCACTAATACTATTAATACACTAAGAACTATCCAGATTTTTAAAAACCTAAGTAAGAGCTTGGAAACGTTGCGAAGAATCTCTGATGAAATATTTTGAGGTTCAAAATCTATCTTTTTAATATTTCATTTTCTATTTACAATCTGTCACCTGTTACATCTGAAAATTGATTCTGAACAACCCAAACATCAAATATGGCAGACGAATATGAAGAAAAGTAATGACTCCAGACCTGAAATCTCGACCCTGCATTGGTCCCCAGTCTCTCATACCACTCCAGTAATGAGCTGTACAAGTCAGGGTCAGAAGTAACAATCCATGTGGGAGAATCGTCCAAGTTGTGACAAAGGTATAACAAGTATTGTTAATCATGCTCTTCTACTAAAATACATCCAAAAATGTGATTAAAAGTGTGTTTATTCCTCTGGAATACTTGCAATTCAAATAGTACTGCAGTAATTTTAGCACTATTACACTCATTTTGACTATTCTAACGAGGAGTTTGAAAATGTGCCAAGAATCTGTGATGACGTATTTTGAAGTTTAGCATTTTCCAGTCCATCTCTTCAATATTTCATTTTCTATGTACAATCCGTCACCTGTTACATTTCAAAATTGATTCTGTACAACCTAAACGTCAAATATGACAGCCGAAAATGAAGGCAAGTAATGACTCTAGATCTGAAATCTTGACCCTGTATCGGTCCCCAATCTCTCATACCACTCCAGTAATGAGCTGTACAAGTCAGGGTCATTAGTAACGATCCATTTGGGAGTATCGTCCAAGTTGTGACAATGGGATAACGTTTCTTGTTAATTATGGTTTTCTACTTTTGTGAAAATACATCTAAAGAATTGGATTTAAATCCCTCTGAAATATTTGCGATTCAAATACTACAGTAATTTTGGCACTATTACACTAGTCTTGAATTTATCCGGGAATAAAAAAACTACTCTATTAAAGTAAGAGCTTGAAAATATGCCAGGAATCTGTGATGACATATTTTGAGGTTCAAAATTGTCTAGTCCATAATTTCAATATTTCTTTTTCTATTTACAATCTGTCACCTGTTACATCTCAAAATTGATTATGAACAACCCAAACATCAACTATGACAGGCAATAAAGAAGGCAAGTAATGACTTGAGACCTGAAATCCTGACCCTGCATTGGTCCCCAATCCCTCATACCACTCCCGTAATGATCTGTACAAGTCAGGGTCAGAAGTAACGATCCATTTGAGTGCCTCGTCCAAGTTGTGACAATTGGATAACATTTCTGGTTAATTATGGTTTTCTTCTTTTGTGAAAATGCATCCAAGGAATTGGATATAAATTATGTTAATCCCTGTGAAGTACTTGCGATTCAATACTGCAGTAATTTTAGCACTATTACACTCAGATTTATCCAGACTTTGACTATTCTAACAAGGAGTTTGAAACTGTGCCCAGAATCTGTGATGACATATTTTGAGGTTCGAAATTGTCTAGTCCATAATTTCAATATTTCATTTTCTATTTACAATCCATCACCTGTTATATCTCAAAATTGATTCTGAGCAACTCAAACATCAAATATGACAGGGAAAAATGAAGGAAAGTACTGACTCCAGACCTGAAATTTTGACCCTGTATTGGTCCCCAATCCCTCATACCACTCCAGTAATGAGCTGTACAAGTCAGGTTCACAAGTAACGATCCATTTGGGAGTCTTGTCCAAGGGCCACCTCAAAATCTTTCACCTTCGATGGATACAAATTATTGGTAATGTTTCTTGATTTGACGGTTTGATTTATATTTGATGCAGTCATTTGTCATTCTGGATCCCAGGGTAATAAACTACTGAGTGATTAGAACTGCCATGGGTGTAATGCAGAGATGCAAAACGTTCCAGAATATGCATGATCAGAATTAAAAGGTGTACAACCGATCCGATCAGCGAAATATTTTCATATGGTTATTGTTATGCTTTCAATAGAAAATGTTTGGTTCAGATGTTTAACGATTCACATTTGAATTTCTATCATGCATATTCCAAATGTTGACCCATCATACCACTCTAGTAATGAGCTGTAGAAGTCAGGGTCATAAGTAACGATCAAGGGCCACCTCAAAATCTGTCACCTCCGATGGCTACAAATTATTGGTAATGTTATGTGATGGATTGATTTATATTTGATGCAGTCATTTGTCATTCTCGATCCCAGGGTAATAAACTATTGANCCTCCCCTCTCTCCCAACTCTCTTACTCTCCCATCGCACTCCCTCTCTCTCCCTCCCCCCACCCCCTCTCTCATCTTCTTCTTCCTCTTCATCTTCACAGACAAGCAAGCAAGCCCCCAAGAAGGCAGAGTCAAGAGAGCAAGTGGACATGGATGCAGCTGTAATGCAGATGGCATCGTTATGACATCTCACTCAAGAAACCCCATCTGACAGGTCAACATCATCACCATGGAAACATAACTTTCAAGTGTCAGTTTCGGTTTGTCAGCATATAATGGAGTTTATTTCTGCATTTGTTTGTCATCGCCCATTCCATTATGCACAGATTGAGTGGTGGACCTATCTCTTCTATTAGTGAAATCAAGAAATGAAAATATTCAAAGGAATATATTTGATTCTGTGATATTTTAAAAAATCAAACTGTGGAATAATTTATGCATCTACCCACGGCAGAGTTTCACCAAATGGTTCTTCAAGTTAAGAATAACTCTAGCAAAGACTGGAATACGTTTATAAGTGTAACATGCATATAAGATTCTCTATCATTCAACACAAGAACTGATACCAGTCATTATCAAATTCTTTCGTAACTTCATGAAACACATCCCTGGTGTACAAAACAAAAGTCTTTAATGAGTTGAATTCATTATTTCATATTTTGCTCTATGTATGATGACTAAGATATTTTTAAACAAATTTTTATGCTAAGAATTGTATGATCTTATGTGACAAACGATGCATTCTGATTTATATATCTGCCTCTTAGATCACTTAAGAAACTGCAATATTACATTAATTTTTTTTCACGAGAAAGGGCACAAAAATACTGTTCTTTTGGGTACAATGTGCAAAATTATTAAAAGAAACCAATTATCCTCAGCCAGCCCACATGTTACATTTTTAGAATTAGTATAAATTTTCTGGTGAACAAATCCAATAGCTCTGTACTATACATGTAGCTTTAGAATTTTGATAATATTGCATTGTCATTGCTCGCTATGATATAATCTGTATATAGATTCAAAAATTACAAAAAAAAATCAGCTTTATAACTTGGCTGTCAAAGTTAAATTGAAAAGATAATGCTTCAAGAGTGGTTGATTTAAGTCATGATTAGTTCAGTAGTTTCTAGGATTTAAGGATGAAAGCAGGATAATTTATTTATGATTGTGAAACCTCTCATTGCAAGTCATCTGTAAATACCGTACTGAATAAAGAATTCATCCCTATTGATGAACTTCTTTTTCTAAGTGCACTTGACATGTATAGAAACTGACATAAAGAACAAAATAGTATTCTGGAAAAGGAGATCAAGTTTTGGAAATGAAATATATTTCTCCTTTCCTCCGTCCTTCATAGTCCATTAGAAGCCGAAAAGGCAAGGATTTGCATTTGTGAGTGGTCTCGTTGAAAGTACATCGAAGACGAAAAATTGATTGACTCATCTGGTAAGCAAATGTCACCAGACACGGACTCGTGGATTATGTTTCATTTTCTTAAGGAAATCGTAGATGTTAGCCTACCCCTTGCTTCAGGTTACGGGTACTAGCGTTCAAAGCCAGAAAATAAAGGTAGATTGTTGAAGAAACATCAAAGGCATTATCTTGAAAATGTTAAAATATTATTTCTAGGAAATTTCCTCCCCCTCGTAGCATCAAATTCTGTGAATCATGTGTCTCTTTTTAAAGTCTTGAATTCATTGAATATATTAAATATATTTGAAATGGAAAAATGTTTCCCCTCCCCCTGACATCAAATTCTGTGAATCATGTGTCTTTTTTTTAAAGTCTTGAATTCATTGAATACATTAAATATATTTGAAATGGAAAAATGTTAACAAAATTTTGAAGGGTATTTTTTTTTTTAGATTTTGAAGTGAAATAGAAGTGAAACAAATGTCAAAACTGCTTATTGGATGATAATGAATATAAATATGTGTGTTATATTTGATTATGTTGACATACCCCTCTGATGGAGCCTCCGGAGGGGTATGTGAGATTCTGTGGTTGAATGCTGTGTAGTCCCTGTTTTCATGGCAAGACAATGTGCGGAGATGGGTGCTGTTAGAACACAAAGTCCTCAACTGGACTAATGTGGACAGTACATGGAATATGCAGTCCAACATATAGCTCACTTTGTTGGGCTGTTGTTTTGAAATCAAATCCAGCCAATCAGTTAATTTGATTGAGGTTTGGTTCTTGGATGTAACTAGATATTGTAAGTAGACAGTAGCAGAATAAATTCAGGAAAGCATGAAACCTTAGTTCCTTCCATGGAAAAGCTTTTCTTGGAAAACTAACCATAGGAATGCAAAAGACTTGCAGAAATTTATCAATTTCAAGAGTTCTTTGTGGTACATATTTTTGTCTACTTTTCACAGCCTTGTTTTCATCACTTCCATGCTCTATTCATTGATTTGTGTTACTATTTCCTTCAGAAGGTCCTTTTTGGCTCTGAAGGATTTCTTTGGATTAGTATTGTCAAAGATGCTAATATTTGAGTTTTGGTTGAGAGAAAACTTTTGAAAAATTGGGATGAATGAAATTTTTACTTTGTACAGTGGAGGAAAGATTATCTGTTATATTCATGTCAAAGTGATATTTATTTTAAAAGCTTTAAAGCTGCAAAAAAGATCATGAAATTGATTGAATAGTTTATAGGATTTGATTGCATTGCAGGAATATGTTAAATTCCTTTACTTTGAGCTTCCTGTCTGTGTATCAATTTTAGTATTTTGTTCAATGTATTGACAAAATAATGCTTGATAGATATTTAAAAAAAAATCTTAACCACTTGTCTCTGTTCCCATATTAGGCATATTATGAGGCTATAGACATTTTGAACAATACAAGATGAAACAAATGTCACCATTAAAGTGGATGCTGATCTCCAATAAACTCCATATAGTTGATTAACATGTTTTTGTTGTTTGCATACAAACAATATCTAAAAAAAAATCAAAACATGCGAATACTATCGATAATTTTGCCAATTGTCCCCAAACTGACAAACTATACTATTAGGAATCCATACTTTGTTATCTATTTTTTTACCAACTTTAATGCATTTTAAAAGTATATGATGTGCACCAACTTGTTATAAAAGGAAAGCAATCTCCATTTCATATTTTGAAGGAGTACTCTCCCTTTGAAGACAAACTATGTGGAGATCTGCGTAATGAACTCCCTAAGGTCATAATGTTATCAGATGCACTGTCATAGTAATGCAACCCAGCACCTCTACTTAGCTTTCGATTACCAACGGGGTATCCAAGATATGACAGTTAAGCAAAAAAAATTGTTTGGATCCCCTCCATTGACCGATCATGTAAAAATGGCCTGATAAGACAGTAAAGATCACTGTAAATCTTAAAATATTTAACGTGAAATATGGCCTACCCATGGCGTTAATTTCCTTCAGCAAGAAATTCATCCACACTGTGCTGCACTCAACCCAGGTGAAAAATGGGTACCTGGCAGGAATTTATTCCTTGGAATGCTTGAGCGCCTAACTGGCTTGCTCGGCAGTTATAGCCAGGGTAATAATATGGTACCTAGTATCAAGCTAAGTAGAGTATATGCATATAGTGATTGCGCTATATAATGGAACTATTATTATTATCATTATAATTATTATGAATAGTCTAACTTTTCCCGACCGACTGACGTTTTTTTCAAAATGGCATTGGAGGGCATCCAAACTGTTTTTTTGTCTTATCAACGAGGCAAAAACTTGGGATATTTTACTGGAAGAACTATGTGAATGAAAAATACATGTGGAGCTGAAAAGAATGGCTGTTATGCGAGTTTAATGTCATAAACAATTTACTTTATTTTAATGGATTACGGTGATAAGGTTTGTTGAAAAGAAAGAAAAAGCTGTGGGTGTACTTTTGACAGATTTGAGAAAGTGTAGGGTTATCATGTCAAAGGTACATTTATAACCTGTTTTGTTATTGTTTCCTATCTTTAATAGTACTAATATGAAAATGGACATTTAGGGAACCAGTATATAATTGACATGTGGTGAGCGCAACTTTATATGAAGAAGATTTTTATCATCAACCTGCACAGACCTACAGGAAAGGTATTATAAATTCTGCTTGTTAAAATTCTTTCAAAAATATTTTTTGACAAATATTAAAGGTTTATATTCAAGTTTTTAAAAGTTCAGAGTATTGATACAAATTGTTTTTTTTTGTGTGCATTTTACATTGTGAACTGCTGTTTCTTTTCAAATACAGGTGTACTTTAAATCCCTTAGAACTGATTTTAAAGTGTTTCATTTCTGTTGCAGGTTTTATGTCATATCTTTAGACAGTTCTGTTCTACACTCGGAGCAGGAGTACACATCCATCACCCCATCGATGCATTATCCCCAAACTGTAATTTCCTAGCCTTGTTATTGGCACTTGAAGCCCCGTCACCGAAGTGTTTGAGTCTAGAATCCCTCTCGTTCATCTTACGTTGCTATCTCACATGGATCTCCCTCTCATCTTGTTCTCTTGTCTTCTCTCCTCTCTCTTTTGCTCTCCGGTTACACCAAACTGTTGTGTATACGCTACTGATGTGTTTCTACTTTCAGAATCTTTTTCACTGATCCATCTTGCATGGCGATCTCATCCCCATTTCACTATTATCCCTCTATCATCTTATTCGCTCCTTTTGTCCCCTCTCCTCTCTTTTCCATTTTAAGTCCTGGCTACATGTATCTTTCTGTCTTTTTCTCTTTAATATCGCCAAACATTTACTGTTTTATTGCCAAATGAAACCCTTGCCACCGAAGTGTTTCGACTTCAGAATCCCTGTCATTCATCTTATTACGTTGCTATCTCGCACGGATCTCTCTCTCTCTCTCAGCGGATTCTCATCTTGTTCTCTTGTCTCCTCTCCTCTCTCTTTTGCTCTCCGGTTACACCAAACTGTTGTGTATAGCTACTGATGTGTTTCTACTTTCAGAATCTTTTTTCACTGATCCGTCTTGCATGGCGATCTCATCCCCATTTCACTATTATCCCTCTATAGTCTTATTCTCTCCTTTCCTCTCCTATCCTCTCTCTTCCACTTTAAGTCCTGGCTATCTTTTTGTCTTTTTCTCTTTAATATCGCTAAACGTTTACTGTTTTATTGTCCTATGAAACCCTTGCCACCGAAGTGTTTCGACTTCAGAATCCCTTTCATTCATCTTATTACGTTGCTATCTCGCACGATCTCGTTCTTGGCAGATTCTCATGTTGTTCTCTTGTCTCTTCTCCTCTCTCTTTCACTTCTAGAATCCCTTTCATTCATCTTACTTGGCTATCTCGCACGAATCTCCCACTCAGCGGATTCTCATCTTGTTCTCTTGTCTCATCTCCTCTCTCTTTCACTTCTGATTGTGCCTGTATCTCGTCTTTTGCTCTTCACTTCCAACAAAAGTGAAAATTTTGTTGCCATGAAAGCGTTTCTCCCTCAGAGTCCCTCTTGCATTTAACGGGGCAGTCTTGTACTGTTTCTCTCTCTCTCTCTTATCCTCTCCTCTCTCTTTCACTTCTGTTTGTGCCTGTACCTGCTCTTTTGCTCTCCACTTACAACCATTGTTGAACGTGTTGTTACTATGGGCCATTCTTACACTGTCTCTCCTTCCCCCTCTCTCTCCTTTCCTTTCTTTTTTTTTGCTTTTGGTTCACCTTCCTTACTATATCTTGTCTTTTGCTCTCATAGGTTCTGCCAAAGCATTGTGTTCGCTACTAACATGTTTCTACTCTAGAATCCTTCTCATTCATCTTCTGTGGCTATCTCACACGTATCTCCCTCTCANACGGTTATGCTTACAACTTGTTGTGTACCTCAGATATGCCAAAATAATAACCTCTATGAAGTATTTTGGTCGAATGTAGTCCAGAATATTTAATTCAAATAAAAATCTATTCTATCATAATTCATCTTGAAACCAACGGTATCGCGATACTCATAGCGTATTCCGGAACCACACACATACACACACACAAAACATAAGAGCACATACAGTGCGCACTTCAATACACTGCCACACCATGCGGAATACGCCTGAGAGAGATGCTTGCGCTATTGGTCAACGAGGGGTTAACGGCTGTTTTGAATTTTGAACGTACGGTGAATTAGTTCGGTGCCCGAATAGAAGAATTATTATTGAAATAACTATAAATGCGCCTATCAGGATCAATCTTTGTGCTTAATTGATTGGTGATAAGTTCTAACATTTAGTACTCTTCAACATAACACATCAATCTTCGAAATTCAAATTTTAGGCTGCAAAAGAAGTATTCTACCTTTAAGGTTTCAATTCATTTACGCTGGTGTCCTTCTCTCAGACTATAAAGTTGCTCTGAATGACTGTTGACATTTGAATAAACAGCAAAATCCACCCACTTAAACAAATCAGTAAGGATGTATGGAGGGGAGTTGTATCATGGAAGTATTAAAGACATGGTTGTATCACAGCAAGGGGAAAGGTGTCATGAAATAAGAATTTGAATGATCAATGAGCTGGTAGACCCTGCCTTGCAGTGACAATTGTTATTTTATGCTTGTTTGGAAAACATTGCTCATGAAATCACAACCTATTTACCATTTCATTATTTGTATCATTTGTTTTTAAATAATAGTATAACAAATAAAAACAACATTTTAAAAGGTAACATGTTTCAAAGTGAACACACTTCACCTTCAGCTAAAAAAAACTACATAATTAAAAATTTAGAATTTATGTGGAACCTTTGGGTATTTTTTAATCTGAAGATGAAGTGTGTTCACTTTGAAACATGTTCTCATTGAAAAAGTTGTGTTTTATTTGTTATACTATTATTTGAATAAATTTTGTGTGGTTCTTTTGGAAGTATTTGTTTTTACTCGAACAATGCAACTTGTGAATTCTTAGATATTTAACTATTCTTAGATATTTAACTAAGCAATTGAAATATTAATACAATATGGACTGGCCTTGAGGGAGACACAACATTTATGGCCCTGAGTAGAATNAAAGTGAAGTCTGCATATTAAATTTGATCTCCTACCGCTTGGATTTGTTTGCTCTTCACTTCAATATTGTCAATCCTTAAATTTTTAATCAAAGATGTATGGTTTTAATCTGCTCTGTACATTATACACTCATGATAGTATGATCCATGAGACCATGAAAAGCTTATTTTTAGCAGAAGTACTCCCTATTGAAAAATGAGCAAAATCACCCAAGAATCTTTCTCATTTTGATTATACATGTACATCCAATTTATTTCTTTGGAAACTATATTCTTTATCATTATTGAGTTCCTACCTGTTTATGAAATTATAGCTTGCAGTCAGTAATGAAGGGTGACTGTGATATAAACATAATGAATCCAAGTCCTTTGAAAAAGTAAAATGTTTATGCGAAATAATTCTTGAGGAAGAAATTAACCCTCAACCTTCAAAGAAATTCAATTTGAAAGACAATGAAAATGAAGAAAATCTGAAGCAAACAACTTTGAATTGAATCCATTAAAGGGCAGCTGGCATTACTATTCATATAGTTTTACACTTGACCTGTGTCCAAACACATCAAATCCAAGAACAAATAACATATTTTATTCTCAAAAGTAGATGTTTCACCTTCATTTAAAGATGTTACTTATGCCTTACCTGTTCGGCTATATCTTAATGGATATTGGTTGAAATTGAAATTTTATATCAGATTTTTTAGACTATATTCTTTATTGGATCCCAATCTGTTTATGAAATTATAGATTGCCATCAGTAATGAAAGATGACTGTAAAGTGATTTGATCATGTATAAATGTGAATTGAAGTAAACATAATGTAATAAAGTCCTTCAAAAAAGTAAAATGTTGACATGAAATAATTCTTGAGGAAGAAATTAACCCTCAACCTTCAAAGAAATTCAATTCGAAAGACAATGAAAATGAGGAAAATCCGAAGAAAACAACTTTGGATTAAATCCATTAAAGGACAGTCGGCCTTACTATTCATATAGTTTTACACTTGACCTGTGTCCTACCACATCAAATCCAAGACCAAATAACATATTTTATTCTCAAAAGTGGATGTTTCACCTTCAGATGAAAATATTACTTATGCCTTACCTGTTCGGGCATATCTGAATGGATTTTTGTTTGAAATTGGAATGCTTTTAAGAGCATTTTGACAGATATCTATTGAAATTTTATGCTTGACAGCAGAAATAATTGGTTTCTTGATTCACACCATTTGATAGTTGTTAACGTTTCAATTCATTTATTTTGATGCCCTTTTCTTTGTGAAATTCCTCTGAATGGGAGGGGGGGTGACTTCAAATTTTGATATAGGGCACCTAACCCTCCTCCCTATCTTTGCGCAGGAAGAATATTTTTGCCAAACAGTAGAGTCTGGTGAAATTGTTTTTGACACAGATGCATTCTTGAAGTGCTGCCACTTTTAAAAAACTGGAAAGCAATAGAGTACAAGTGGCATTGTGATGCAACTTTCAATCAAAGTTTTTATTCTCCTTTTCTTATAAACAGAGTCTGCCAAGCTTCAAAAGTAATCCAAGAAAGTCTCAGGGATTTATCTTTCCCTTCTTCTTTTCAAATGTTTTCAATCTATTTATATATTGGGTCCTTCACTTTGAGATTGTGCATTGTATCCTGATGCCCCTAGTCACACCATTGTACTGACCTCAGACAGATTTCCAAACTATTCTTTTCACCAACTCTTCTCAAAGCTGTATAGTGAATCTTTTTAGGAAAATTGTGGGAAGATTGAGGATTAATTTTCCCTAACACCGCTTGAAACTAAATCACATTCAACACTAGACAGCACTTGAACATGCCCATTTTCCCAATGGCACCCCTCTCCCCCAAAATGAAAGCATCACCCCGAATCAATTTTTAAAGGATGTTTGTAAGTTCGTTTACCGCAGGATTTATTCCACTTTCATCGAAAGCGTAGTTTTTCTCTATCAATTCACTGATTTGTGCCTTGCTTTTAGGATCGTTTGAAAGGGGCATCACCGTTAGTGGGTCCTATTTTGTTGGTTGTTGAATACTGAATTAGGGACTAGTGTGACTTTTTCTTTACTTTTATAGGTGGACAATGTTAGAATGGGGTATTTATTATTAGAATTCAGATTTCTTCCCTCCTAAGTGCTCTGGTTACTTTTTTTGTAGGAACCTCCAGGGTTGTTGAAAAGGAATGGGTCTGTTACTGTTTAGAATACAGGATACTGGGAGAAAAATCGGCAGTTTCTCATTCCTCTGTTGAAACTGATTTAAATTTAATTTGGGAAGATCGAAAATCGAGAACAGTGGGTCCAAGAGAGGGAAAATTAAAATCAGATTTCAGTTACACCAGCGTTTACAAATTTGTTATTCTACTAGTAGTTCAGAATCTTTAAGAAAATACTTTGAGAGTTACTTCGATAGTTTGGCTTTTTTCATGTATTTTTGTATTTAAAAAAAAAGATTAGAAAAGTATTGACAGGTATTTTTTTTCAATATGTTAACTAATTTGTCGTACTTCCTTCCCCTTCTATGCTTATTTCTCCTTCTATTTTTGTATATCCCCTTTCTTTTTGTCCTAACACCCTTGTTTCTGCTACTCAATCACCCACACTCCCTTCTTTTCTCCCTCCCTCCATTTCACCCTTCACCTCTTCATTCTCACTCCATCCCCCTCTTTCCTCCCCATTTTGCATTGTATCATTCTACACCCTTCCCCCTCTCTCTCCCTCTCTTTCCCTCTCCCCCTCTCTCTCTCTCTCTCTCTCCCCTCTTTCCCTCTCCTCTCTCTCTCTCTCTCTCTCCCCTCTTTCCCTCTCCCCCTCTCTCTCTCTCTCTCCCCTCTTTCCCTCTCCCCCTCTCTCTCCCGCTCTCCTTCTCTCTCCCCCTCTCTCCCAACTCTCTCCCCCCTCTCCCAACTCCCTCCCCTCTCTCCCAACTCTCTTACTCTCCCATCGCACTCCCTCTCTCTCCCTCCCCCCACCCCCTCTCTCATCTTCTTCTTCCTCTTCATCTTCACAGACAAGCAAGCAAGCCCCCAAGAAGGCAGAGTCAAGAGAGCAAGTGGACATGGATGCAGCTGTAATGCAGATGGCATCGTTATGACATCTCACTCAAGAAACCCCATCTGACAGGTCAACATCATCACCATGGCAACATAACTTTCAAGTGTCAGTTTCGGTTTGTCAGCATATAATGGAGTTTATTTCTGCATTTGTTTGTCATCGCCCATTCCATTATGCACAGATTGAGTTGTGGACCTATCTCTTCTATTAGTGAAATCAAGAAATGAAAATATTCAAAGGAATATATTTGATTCTGTGATATTTTAAAAAATCAAACTGTGGAATAATTTATGCATCTACCCACGGCAGAGTTTCACCAAATGGTTCTTCAAGTTAAGAATAACTCTAGCAAAGACTGGAATACGTTTATAAGTGTAACATGCATATAAGATTCTCTATCATTCAACACAAGAACTGATACCAGTCATTATCAAATTCTTTCGTAACTTCATGAAACACATCCCTGGTGTACAAAACAAAAGTCTTTAATGAGTTGAATTCATTATTTCATATTTTGCTCTATGTATGATGACTAAGATATTTTTAAACAAATTTTTATGCTAAGAATTGTATGATCTTATGTGACAAACGATGCATTCTGATTTATATATCTGCCTCTTAGATCACTTAAGAAACTGCAATATTACATTAATTTTTTTTCACGAGAAAGGGCACAAAAATACTGTTCTTTTGGGTACAATGTGCAAAATTATTAAAAGAAACCAATTATCCTCAGCCAGCCCACATGTTACATTTTTAGAATTAGTATAAATTTTCTGGTGAACAAATCCAATAGCTCTGTACTATACATGTAGCTTTAGAATTTTGATAATATTGCATTGTCATTGCTCGCTATGATATAATCTGTATATAGATTCAAAAATTACAAAAAAAAATCAGCTTTATAACTTGGCTGTCAAAGTTAAATTGAAAAGATAATGCTTCAAGAGTGGTTGATTTAAGTCATGATTAGTTCAGTAGTTTCTAGGATTTAAGGATGAAAGCTGGATAATTTATTTATGATTGTGAAACCTCCCAAGTCATCTGTAAATACCATACTGAATAAAGTATATATTGATGAATTTCTTTCTCTAAGTACACTTGACATGTATAGAAACTGATATAAAGAACATATTAAGTATTCTGAAAGAGAGATCAAGTTTTGGAAATGAAATATATTTCTCCTTTCCTCCGTCCTTCATAGTCCATTAGAAGCCGAAAAGGCAAGGATTTGCATTTTTGAGTGGTCTCGTTGAAAGTACATCGAAGACGAAAAATTGATTGACTCATCTGGTAAGCAAATGTCACCAGACACGGACTCGTGGATTATGTTTCATTTTCTTAAGGAAATCGTAGATGTTAGTCTACCCCTTGCTTCAGGTTACGGGTACTAGCGTTCAAAGCCAGAAAATAAAGGTAGATTGTTGAAGAAACGTCAAAGGCATTATCTTGGAATTGTAAAGATATCATTTCTAGGAAATTTCTTCCCCCTAGTAGCATCACTTTTTGTGAATGTGTTTCTTATAAATGTTTAATTTTTTAGTACATCCATATTTGAAATAGAAAAATAATCTTGAATGGTAACAAAAATGTAAAGGTTACTTTTTTTCCCTCCAGTTTCTGCTGATGGGAAATGAAAAGGAAATAATGAAAAACTGCTGGTTCTCAATATATGTGTTATTTTCGATTAGTGGACTGTTCATCGAGTGTACAATCTAACATATAGGACTCATTTTGTTGGGCTGTTGTTTTGAAATCAAATCCAGCCAATCAGTTAATTTGATTGCGGTTTAGTGCTTGGATGTAACTAGATATTGTAAGTATACCATATGTCCCAAAAAAATGACAACGGGGCTTTCAGGATTAATAACTTTTGAAAATGAACATGAAAATAGATGCGGTTTGGCATGTCAAATAGATAACTATTCATCTATATTTGGTGAAAATTTCATGAGATTTGCTTGAGTGGTTACAAAGAAATGAAGCTTTTTGTATCGGATGTCATAATTCCGTTCTGCACAAGTTTGTGAGGATAGAGCCCCAAAACAAAAGCAGTAACATTCATTTTGACCAGTGAACCATTGGAGGTTGAAGTAACCATTGTCATGATTGTGCTTTGCACGTCTCCGTCCTCATAAACTTGTGCAGAACGGAATTATGACAGCTGCTACAAAAAGCTTAATTTCTTTGTAACCACTAAAGCAAATCTCCTGAAATTTTCACCAGATATAGGTGAATAGTTATATGTTTTACATGCCAAACCGCATTTATTTTCATATTCATTTTCAAAAGTTATTAATCCTGAAAGCCCCGTTGTCATTTTTTTTGGGACATATGGTACAGTATAAACAGAGTAGATGCAGGAAACTATACAAATCTTAGTTCCTTCAATTGAAAAGTTTTTCCAGGAAAAATTAACCAGAGAGATGTGGAAAAATTCAGAAATTTATCAACTTCAAGAGTTCTTTGCTTTTAAGATTTTTATTTTATTCTATTTTTTTTTTGGGGGGGGGGTCCTTTTTGTCTCTAAAGGACTCCTCTAGCAGGTTAGAATTATCAAAAACCGCCAGACTTGAGTTTCTCTTGAGATAGAAAAAAAACTTGGAAAATTTGAATGAAGGAAATTTTCGTTTGTACAGTGGAGAGAAAAAAATCATATTTGTGTAAAAGTGGTACTTATATGATCAGGAAGTTAATTGAATACTATATTTGATTTGATTGTATCGCAGTAATATGGCAATTCAATTTTTGTAGGACTTCCATTTATTGTATTGATTTAGTGTCATGTTGAATGTATTGATGAATGCTTGATAAATCTTTTAAAATGCTTCTTATCCACTTCTATGTTAACTGTTCCGATAATATTTGGCTATAGACACTTGAACTTATGTAGTTGAACAACATAACCATCACAGCAGATGCCAATCTACAGTATACCCATTATACTTGCTTGAATTTCTTTAGGGTGCACCTCATGTCGATGTTAAGTTGTTTGTATGGAAACAATATTTCCCAAAACAAGAAAATACATAAAAATTAGACAGGCTTTTCAAAGATATATGTCAAGAAAAAGGGGTAAAAGTTTCATTTCACAGACAATATATTATAAGGAATATACATGTTGTTCATATGTTTACCAATTTGAATGCATTTTGAAAGCATCTTCCTAAACACGATGTGCACCAACTTGTTATAAATCGAAAGCAATCCCCATTTCATATTTTGAAAGAATACTGTCCCTTTGAAGCCAAACTATGTGGAGATCTGCGTAATGAACTCCCTAAGGTCATAATGTTATCAGATGCACTGTCATAGTAATGCAACCCAGCACCTCTACTTAGCTTTCGATTACCAACGGGCAACGGGGTATCCAAGATATGACAGTCAGGCAAAAAAAAAATTTCCGGATGCCCTCCACTAACCGATTATCTAAAAATAGCCTGATAAGACAGTAAAGATCACAGTAAATTTTAAAATAGATACGTGAAATATGGCCTGAAATGTCTTTTTTAGATGCTCCTTTGCTTTTCATCCCCTTTTAAGCATTATTATCCTTATGGAAGCGTTGTGGTGTAGTGGTTCTGACTGTCGCCTTTCAGACAGAAGTCAGCGGTTCGAGTCCTACCCATGGCGTTAATTTCCTTCAGCAAGAAATTAATTCACACTGTGCTGCACTCAACCCAGGTGAAAAATGGGTACCTGGCAGGAATTTATTCCTTGGAATGCTTGAGCGCCTAACTGGCTTGCTCGGCAGTTATAGCCAGGGTAATAATATGGTACCTAGTATCAAGC